>JARYGA010038352.1:0-22678 GCA_030545235.1 Helianthus tuberosus | reverse complement strand
TGAGAATTCTTTTGGTTTGCAGGCCAAGAATTCTTTATAAGAACAACCGTAAGAGACGGTTCTTCTTCTTTTAGGAAATGGAGCTTGGATTAAAGGTCTGTTATTATCATTTACACTGTGACTTGGTTCAGTGTTTTGGCGTTTACTTCCAGTTACAGATTTATTTTTTGTTTCTTTAACAGTCTTGATAATATATGGCATAACATCTATAATTCCTTGTGCTACTATGTGTTAGATGGCACTGTTATCTATTTGGTTTCCGTTATTTTCATTACTCTGGTTTTTCTGATTTACTTCGTTGTCCATCTGAATTAGAAGCATTTATCAGGTATCACAGAATAAAATTTAGTACAAATATTTATACACAATCATACCAACAGATTGATCAAAAAGGTCGAACATTGCGACTTTTATTCTTTTCATATATATGCGTCAATTACAAACTACAACTGGAATTTAAACACACTAGTAGTTATACATTGATATCTATTTTAGTCTTATCTCAATTATTATTTTTTATTTATTTTTTTTATCAAAATACAAAATTATACATATATCTAGGTATTATTCTAGGTATCGTTCATCCAGTACAACATTTCATTTTCATCATATTTCCAAATTAGTTTCTCCCCTATCTGTCGGATTCTATTTCCTTCGTTTACTAAATTTTCACTATACTGATGGAGTTCCTGCACACATTCCCGACTCATTGGTGGGTTTAACGGTGGTTCTAGCACTGGTTCTTCGGGGGTATATAAGGCCGAGTATGACCTATTGTCATCTAACCATGGATCATATTCTGGTGAGATTGGGGTTGGAATTCTAGGTAAGGCGTTAGGGTCAAATGCAGGTATTGGGAATTGGTTTTCCTGGTTGGGTTCTAGAATTTGTTGATCTGGGAATAAGGGTAACAGTGACGGTTCAACTATTTGGTTAGGGTCTACTGCTGTAGTGTCTAGCATATGGAAACCTGCCAACTATCTATCTAGTTCTTCTTCCCACTGTGGTCTATTGACTGCTTCCTGAGTTTGGGCATTTACTTCCCTATTTGCTCTGACTATCGCTCTTTCTTGTGGTAATTTCTTCATCCTCTTCCTCCTCTCATGTGTTCCTTTACTAAACCAACCTCTCTTTTTAGTAGTAAACGGTTCCTCAGATTGTGCCTTAAAAATAAATATTCCTTCCTCAGTATTAGCTGAGTATCCTGAGGGATTTGGCTAAGATGAGGTTCCTTCATCTTTTGGGGAACTAGCTAATTGACGATAAGGGTCGGATGTACCTTGCTCACTCATATTGTAAACTAACAAATAGTAAAATAACACAAAACAATATTTACACATAATCACATAAATTATTTCCTAACACGGAATTTACGTGTCAGCAGAACACTTCATTGGCTTAAACCAGTGGCTGTAGCTCTGATACCACCTTCTGTCGCAGCCCCCAACCCCTGCCCGGGAGTGGGCGACCGCGAGAGCGCACAGAACTGGTGGTATCGGTGTTTATTAATTTTGCAGCGGGAAACTTTCATCAGGACCATAGTTAGGAAATATTTTATCAGAGTTAAAACACTAAACTTTGTATAATAAACAAATGGGATAAAACCCAAGTTTTCATTACAATATATTTATAGGGATTAACCCTAGTTTATCGAAAGACAAAACTCCTTTTTATTTAGTTAACTTTTATAGCCACTTTTCCAAGCCTTCAGTGCTCTACAGCTGGCTTCTAATAGCTTCACATTAAGTTACCTGAAACGTGTGTTAAAAAGATTTTATCAGCAAGAAATACTGGCGAGTGCATCCCAGTTTCATCAAAACAGTTTTATCACTTTACAGTATTGAGGGCATCCACAATTACATTTGCTTATATCTATCCAATTACCCTTTTTCTGGTATTGTCAATCCTGAATTGTGGTCATGCTACTATTCCAATAGTAACGAGTTTCAAGTAATGTATACAAAACCCAAACATACAGGCAGTAATGGTAGAATCACAAATACTCATTTACTGTTAAGTATAATTTAAAATATTTGAGGTTTTGGTAAAGCATTTTGACTCACAAAAGTAATTTACAAAAGATGGCAAAAAGCAAGATGTACTCCCTTTGTTTAGTTAGGTATGTCTAAAGCTTCCTGGTGATTCTCCTGGTTATTATCTATTAAAATTAAACAATGCACACGTGTTAGTAAAATAACCTAAATCACATTAACCGTACAACTTGAGACAGAACTCCGATGACTGAGTCAGGTAGAGCCTTGGCATGCATTATGGAGTCCTAGATCAATCGGGTGCAACAGGAGACAGAACTCCAATGACCGAGTCATGCATTGCCTTGACATGCGTTACGGAGCCCTAGATCGATCGTGTAGGGTAATAAGCAGGTTTGTAATACTTACAACAAGGCAGAGCTTCGCTTTATAGGGGTATTATTTCCCGAGTATAATTTCTACTATATGTTGAGAGAGAAAAGAAAGTTTTGAACGGTGAGAAATGAGGCTGAAACCTCAATTTATAGGCCTGACGAGAGGCGGCTCGCGGTCTGCAAAGCCCCCTCTATCTCTCTCACGGGCTGCGAGGAAAGTAGATTAGGTCCTAGCTTTGACCAGTCGGCATACTAGCCTCGACACACGTTAGGACACGTGCCTGGCTAGGTGTCCGGCTAGTTACCAGGTGTCGCGCCCCGCGACAGACCCAAGGAAGTGGCTCGCGGCCCATGAGGGCACCATGTTTGTGCTTTTATTTGATTTTTTTAAATATTAGGGTATTTAGGGCTCGTTTCTCGCATAATGGGTATATAAGGAACGTTTAGGGTCATGTTAAGGGTTCTAGGAGGGTTGTTAAAAGTGTCTCCAAATCTTAAGTGCGAAGAGCATAGCTCCCAGTTCTAAGTCGCGCGTAGTGTAGTTTTTCTCGTGAACTTTGAGTTGGCGTGACACATAGGTAATGACCTTCTCACATTGCATCAACACGCAACCAAGTCCTTGGATAGATGCATCACAGTAGACTATGAAATTGCCAGTGCCTTCTGGTAATGAAAGAATAGGTGCACTACAAAGTTTTTCCTTCAGCTGTTGAAATGCAGATTCCTGAGCATCTACCCACTTGTAGGTGATACTCTTTTAGGTTAAAGCTGTAAGGGGTTGAGCGATCTTCGAGAAACCCTCGATGAATCTATGTTAGTAACCCACCAGGCCCAAGAATTGGAGAATTTCGGTTGGAGTCCTAGGTGCAGGCCAGCTCTTAATGTAGTTGATTTTAGCCGGATCAATGTGAATCCCAGCTTCATTGACCACATGTCCAAGGAAACGGACTTCACGAAGCCAAAAGTCGCATTTCGAGAACTTGGCATAAAGTTGTTCGTTTCGTAGGAGTTCCAGAATAAGGCGTTGGTGTTGCTCATGTTCCTCCTGACTCTTCGAGTAGATCAGGATATCGTCGATGAATACGATTACGAATTTATCAAGGTAAGGTTTGCGCACTCGGTTTATGAGGTCCATGAAAACCGCAGGTGCATTCGTCATTCAAAATGGCATAACAAGAAATTCGTAATGGTCGTAACGAGTTCTGAATGCCGTTTTAGAGATGTCTTCGTATCGGACTCTCAGCTGATGATAGCCCGATCTCAGATCGATCTTGGAATAGAAACTCGACCCTTGCAGCTGGTCGAATAGATAGTCGATGCGTGGGAGTGGGTAACGGTTCTTGATGGTCACTTTGTTTAACTCGTGATAGTCGATGCACATACGAAAAGTACCATCCTTCTTTTTGTTGAAAAGTACGGGGGCTCCCCAGGGTGACGAACTAGGACGGATAAAACCCTTATCTAGTAGCTCCTGTAATTGCTTGGATAATTCTTCTAGTTCAAATGGGGCTAATCTGTAAGGTGCACGAGCTATAGGTGCTGCTCCAGGAGTTAGCTCAATTTGGAATTCGACTTGATGGTGAGGTGGAAGGCCAGGTAATTCATCAGGAAATATTTCAGGAAAGTCACAAACGATGGGAATATCTTCAATCTTCTTTTCTTTCATTTGGGTATCCGTGATGAGAGCTAGAATAGCGGTAAGACCCTTTTGCAAACACTTCTGGGCCTTTAAGAATGAGATGATACCTACAACAGCAACTCTCTTTCGCCACGAATAATAAGAGATTTGCCGACAGAACGAGAAATGCAGATAATTTTCTCTTGGCTGAGTATTTCCGCTCACTGTTGGGATAACCTATCCATTCCGATGACAGCATCAAAACTTCCGAGAACGATAGGGATGAGATGGACAACAAACGTCTGACTACATAACACTAGTTTGCAATTGATGACGATTTGAGTAGCTTTGATGTTTCTACCATTGGCTAGTTCGACGGCGTGTTTAGAATTCAGAGGAGTTGGTGTAGACTTAACCATTTTACTAACATGTATGGATACATAACTAGCATCGACTCCAGAATCAAAAAGTACGGAAATAAAGTAGTTATCAAGTAGGAACTTACCCGTCACAACGTTGGGATCATTCCTTGCTTTGCATATGCTGATCACAAAAGCTCGTCCTCTTGCACCATTGTCGCCATTGTTGTTGTTACTATTGTTGTTGTTTCCAATGCCTTGGTTGATGTTACGGTTTTGATTTAGTTGAGGGCAATTCTTCTTGATATGCCCTTTAGCTCCGCACTGATAACATCCTCGATCTTTGTCTCGTGGCTGCTGCTGCTGTTGTCGTGGTTAGTTTTGTCTTGCCGGGTACGGGCTTCTGCAATCCTTCGCCTCATGCCCCAGCTTATTGCATCGTTGACACTGGCTCTTCTCACATGGCTAGTTGTGGTGTCGATTGCACGTGTTGCACTTTGGCTTATTTCCCCCAATAACCACCTTGGTTTTGGTTGATCGAAACTTGCTGGTTGGGGCCCTTGTTGTCTTCGAACTTCCTCTATTGTGCTTAAGGTTATGAGGAGATTGAATCTTTGCTCTAGTTGTTATCCCGTTTATGTCTGTTGTTACCAGATGCATCAGTTGCAGAATTGTTTCGTTTAGGTAGCCTGCCCTATTCAACTGCTTGGTCGGTTAGACGGTGTGCCAAACGAACGACTTGCTGGATTGTGGGAAGATTAGCTGATGTTACCAAACTTTGGATTTCTGGGACTAATCACTTGAGATACAGCTAAATTCATTTGTATGCAGGCTGTGATAAGTTGGGACATAGAGCAGCCAAGTCGTTGGACCTCTTAGTATAAGCCTCGATTTCAGATCTAACCATCTTCAAGTCGTAGTATTCTACTTCAAGTTTATGAATGTCGTCTTTGTGACAATACTCTTCCTTGATCAGATTCGTAAAGTCGTTCCAAGGAGTGCATTGGCATCTGCAAACCCGAGTAATTGGACTTGTGTGTTCCACCAGGAGAGCGTGTTTCCCTCAAGAGTAGCAGTAGCGAACTTCGCCTGATTCTTAGTAGGGCAATCACACGTCTCGAACACAGACTCGACCTTCTTGATCCAGTGCAGAAGGCCTACTGCTCCTTCGGTGCCATTGAAGGAGAGAGGTTTGCAATCCATGAAAGCTTTGAAAGTACAAATGCGAGGTTGAGTAGGTGCAGGTTGACATGTCGCATAAAGTGAAGCAAACAAAGTTAAGAGTGATAAGATGACACGAGAACGGAATCTAAACATCTTAGGATGGTTCGAAAGGTAGGTTTACCTCTGGGATGGGCTGCCAAAGCCTCCATAACCCGGGCGTTTATCAGGTCCGTCAACTGGTCTTGAGTCATGTTAACATTGCCTCTTCCGCACCCGCTCATTGTCTTCACATCCACAAAACATATAATGAGAATGACGCTGTAGTGGTGTGAGAAAAATAGAAGGAAATTTGACCATGACACACAAGTACGTATCTCACTACTAAAGTCTTACATACTAAGCATACCATTACATATATCATCAAATATGTACCAAGTAAGTAATAAGTAAACACATGCACAAGCTATGTAGTCTAGAATGTTGAGCCTTGCACTTGGAGTGTAGTGTCATTGCGGTTCCCTGATTATAGAATAGGTTATAGTCTGGTTTTTTTTCAAAAATGCTTTTCTTTTTAAAACCGAGTTCACTATAACCAATGGCTCTAATACCAATTTGTCACACCCTCAATTCCTACATGAGGAGTACTACCGCGAGGCGTGTGACTGACCAGCATTATGCCACCAATTATATTGAATAACCATTTAAAATAAAGTAAATTCATCACCATATTACGATTAGTGACTAAAGTTCAAAGTCTAAAAGCAATTATTAAAGTTAACAGCGGAAGCATTAAGTTTAACAATCCAAACACAGTTTTAAGTTAATAAATAATTATTCAGAACCGACATTGGTCCAACGCAACCACTACACTCCTCCGCTACAAGCTCCCGAGCTGTAACTATGGACCCGCAAAGCATGCAGTAGGGTGTCAACATAAAGTTGGCAAGTTCACGGTTTTCCAGTTTTAGTTCCAAAAACTTATGTTGTTAAATTAATCATTTATAATCATGTTATGGGTAGCTACCCCATCTGTAAGCTACTAAACTCCGTAATACCGAATACTTGCGATTATTGTATCGTTTTTGCCCTATTTGTCAATCTCAATCATTATTGACGGTTGCCAGGGTAGACTAGTTCACGCCCGTCCTCCAAGGCACGGTGTGAGGTTAGTGAAACCTAATAGCGCTATCAACTAATATCCCGTTCGCTGGGCCCCGACGATTAATCGACATAGAATGTGGGGACTTCGTGATAGAGGTTTGTTTAGTCCGCTAGACATGAAGTATAAATAGCATTTAACAGTATTCCAAACCAGGAATACTAGGTAATCCCCAACCATGGAAAGTGATGTTTGTTCCCAACCACTAGTAATACATGCGTTTAGTAAAATGTGTGACTCACCTTTGTTTTGCTCGGCAGATGATTTACTTGTTTTAAGTTGGTCAACCACGTCCTATTATGGATACCAATATCAATGAGGCTTGTATGCAAGTAATCCACGTATTTCTACACGTATCTAGCAATTAGCATACAAGTTATAACATCACGTATCCTCTAGATAAACATGTGGGCCAGATACGTATTTATAATAAAATCCTACCAAGTGAACAGTAACTAGGTAGCCCAAAAATATGAACACATTAGTGTGCGGTCGAATACAATGTACGGCCCAATTATACTTGAGTGTGCGGCCCACTATCAGGTGTGCGGCCACCCGGTAGTGTGCGGTCATGTGTTTTCCGTTGTATTGTGTGCATTAGAACTTGTACGTCAGGAATGTGCGGTTTCTTAGTGTATGACCTCGCATTGTTTGGGTGTACGATGTGCACCACTGATTGTACCCACATGAGTGTGCGACACACGTGGCACTGCCAATGTGCAGTCCGTTGTGCGAGGTTGTTCCAAAAGCAAGCTGAGTTGTACACTTTGGATTGTATGATGAATCAAGTGTACGAGGTGAGGGTGTACGGCACCAAAAAAATCAAACATGAATTTTTCACATGTTTTCTTGATTAAATCAAACAAAATCATGGATTTTTACATAAATCCTTATGAACCCTAATGTCATTTTTGTCGTACACAAGCATGTCTATTCAACAAGCATTAGTCAATCATTTACACCAATTATGAACACCAATCATCATATTTATCAAAACAATCAGATCTACCATTTCCTTATCATTAATAAATCTATCCATCCATAAATCATCAGGCTTTCAGCATCATACATTTCTAATACATTTCTAGTTTATTAATAAAATAATTATCAATCATCAATCATGGATCTAGACTTTTTACTTCATCAAATAGATCTAGGCTTCACTCATTAGAACAATCTATGAATGCTACACGTTATCATTGAGCATTTTATATCATCAAAACAATACTGAATCTTGATTCTGGCATAAACCCTAGATCTTTGTCTAATCACCAATCACTATATAATTAAATATATGACCATCATCAACATATAAATCATCAAGCAATTCTAGTCAGAAGATTATCCTTCATGTATTTATAACAAATGTCATGTCATACAATAGATCTTCAAATAAGCATAAGCATTTTCATGTATAAAGATCAAACAGTGGCAAAATGCTAACCTAGTATTTGTAAAACAAAAGTGTGTAAGAACAAATGATATCTTCAAAGAAGAAAGGAAAGTTGTGACACTTTGGTTTTTCCCGAGCAATTTTATTGTATGATACAATTATGTGGGGTTATTAAATGAAAACCTATGTTATAATTATCGTGTATTATGTGTATTATGTGAAAATGTGTAATATAATTTATATATGCAAAGTGTATATATGTATGTGAATCGAAACCTCTCGGTTCCTACTCGAAACCCCTTGGTTTTGACTCGGGAATTCCCTAGTTCCGACACCCCTCCTTCTTGGACTAGTGGGTCATGCATTCATGACCTGGCCCAACGTAACAAGCCCACTCGAAACCACTTGAAACCCTAGGAGGGTGCGACATCTTAGGAAGAGTATAAAAACCCTCTCATCAGCCGACATATGGAATGTTTTGACAAGCAATCATTCAGTACAAACCCCTAAAACATTCCCTCATTCTCTCTCTCTCTCCTTATTCACTTTCTCTCTCTAGAAAACCCTTAAAGCACATTACATCTCCTTCCTCCTTTTCTTGCGATTTGAACAGCGGCTAGCACATTTCCGTATGAAATGTGTTTTTCGAATGCATGATGATGCCTGATTTTGTGTTAGATAAGCTGAGTTTATACACTGCAAGAACTATGGATATTGGGTGATAGAAAAATGTGATAAAAATGCAAACCGATGAATGTTTTGAGCATTAAATGATACGGATAGCATAATGTGTTTGTGTCTTGCTGATTGGGTGATATGCTTGTTTGATCAACACTGTTTTGAGTAAGATATGAATGATGTTGAGGATCTTGATTGTTCTTGATGGATGAAACCATATAGATAATTTGTGTTATGAGATTTAGGATAGTGTCATGATGATTCACATGATAAGATGGTTGTATATGTTACTGTCTGACTTAAATGGATGAAACAGTGTAGATGATATTGTGGTTAGTCTGTTTTATGAATAATATAATGATGAAAACCTGATGAACTATTTGAATGTTCTAAAAATATTTGAAATATCATGCATTTGATCTGATCTAAGGGGTGTACGGATAGAATGATGAAAACCTGATGAACTGTTTGAATGTTCTAAAAATATTTAAAATATCATTCATTTGATCTGATCTTGGACGTGGTTGACCTACAAACTAAACCAAGTAAACCATCTGCCGAGCAAACCAAGGTGAGTTCACAACTTTTTTCTAAAATCCTTCGTTCCCGGTGGTTGGGAAATGGAACGAAAAACACTATCTCCGTGTGTGGGATACGAACTACATTATCTCCTTGTGTGGGATACGGGTAAAACTATCTCCTTGTGTGGGATGCGGGAACATTTTCCCTTTGTGTGGGACGTCTAGTTAATTACTATTTATATTGGATGCAACAAGTGTACTAAACGAAAACTCTATCATAAGTCCCCACATTACTATACCGATTAGTCGCCGGGGCCAGGCGAACGGGATATTAGTTAAATAGCGCTATTTAGGTCTCACTAACCTCACACCGTGCCTTGAGTGGACGGGCGTGAACTAATAGTCCTAGGCAACCGTCAATGATGATAGACATTGACAAACAGGGCAACAACAACGCAAGTGCGATAGTTTCGGTATCATCATGGTGTTTAGTAGCTTGAACATATGGGGTAGCTCCCCATGGCATGATATAAATAAGTAACTTAACTACTAAAACAAGTTTTATGGAATTAAAACTGGACAAACTCGTGAACTCGCCAACTTTATGTTGATACCCTACTGCATGCTTTGCAGGTACATAATGACTTAGGAGCTTGCAGCTTGGGGAAGTGTTGTGGTCGCCTTAACCCGTGTTGGGTTCTTTTAATAACTATGATCTGAGAACTTATGCTTGAACCATTGTACTTATGCTTCCGCTGTTTCTCCTAAAAACACTATTTCGAACTTAAGAACTTTGGACTTAAATTTAATTGTCGCCAATCATATTGGTTTGGTGAAACTATCTTACTATTAGTTTAATTGTTCAATATGATTGGTGGCTGGATCCTGGTCCGTCACATGCCTCGTAGTAGTACCCCGCATGTGGAAGTTGAGGGTGCGGCAGATTGGTATCAGAGCCATTGTTTATAGCGAATTCAATTTTAAAAAGAAAAAGTCTTTTTGGGAAGACCCAGACTATAACCCATTTTACATCAAGTACCTTATGACGACTCTACACTCCAAATGTAAGGCTCAACACTTTAGACTTCGTAGCTCGGGCATATGTTTACTTGTTACTTTCTTAGTGCATATGTGATGCTATATGTACTAGTATGATTAGTTATCTGTATAAATATATATATATATATATATATACATATGTGTGTTTGTCAAACTTCCCTCTATTTTCTTACGACACTACGACATTATCCTTATATTGTGTTTTCTGGATATGAAGACAATGAGCGGACGCGGAAGAGGAACCGTTAACATGACTCAGGATCAGTTTACGAACCAGATTAACACCGTGGTTGCGGCTTTTGTAGCCCATCCTAGAAGGTCGAGTCTGTATTCGCTGTATGCGAATGTCCCGCTGTTAACTGGGTGAAGTTTGCTACTGGCACCTTGGAAGGAAACACACTCTCTTGGTGGAAGGCACAAGTTCAAATGCTTGGATTGGAGACTGCCAACGCCACTCTTTGGAATGAATTCAAGAATCTGAGCAAGGAAGAGTACTGTCATAGGGATGATATCCACAAGCTCGAGAATGAATACTATGAGCTTAAGATGGTTGGATCAGAAATCGAGACGTATACTAAGCGATCCAATGACTATGCTGCTCTTTGTCCCAACATGTCTCAGCCTGCTTACCAGAGAATCGAGCTTTACTTCAAGGATTTGGTTCCAGAAATTCAGAGCCATGTGACTTTAGCTAACCTCACCACGATCCAGCAAGTTATTCGTCTAGCTCACCGTCTCACTAATCAAGCTGTGGAGCAGGGCAAGCTGCCAAAATGAATCAGTGCTGCCGAAACTTCCATTGATAACAAGCGTAAGTGGGATGGCAATCTGGGAAAAGATTCTAACCCCACTCAAGCCCCAGCTCAGCAAAGAAAGACAGAAAGCAACAAAGGTCCGCAACAACCGGGTGGTTACCAAGGAAACCATCACAAGTATAACAAGTGTGGTCGACACCACAGCGCGCCGTGTGAGAGAAACCGCTGCCAGGGATGCAACAAGTTAGGGCATGAAGCAAAGGAATGCAGGAGCCTGTACCCAGCAAAGCAGAACCGACCTCGATAGCAGCAGCATCAACAAGCAAACAATCGTGGGTGCTATCAGTGTGGAGCAGAGGGACATATCAGGAAGAACTGCCCTCAATTGAATCATAACAACAATCAGGGTGCTGGGAACAACAACAACAACAACAACAACAACAATGGTGGTAATGGTGCAAGGGGAAGAGCGTTTGTGATTGGAGCTGGTGAGGCGAGGAATGATCCCAACGTTGTAGCGGGTAAGTTCCTACTTGATGATCGTTACGTTTCTGTACTATTTAATTCTGGAGCCGATGCTAGTTATGTATCTCTACGTATTAGTAAGACGCTTAAGCCTATGCCAACACCCTTACACTCTAAGCACGTCGTCGAATTAGCCAATGGCAGAAACATCAAGGCCTCACACATTATCAACAATTGTAAACTCGTCCTAGCTGGTCAAACCTTCTTCGTCAATCCCTTTCCCATCGTTCTTGGAAGCTTCAACGTCGTTATTGGTATGGATTGGTTATCCGAACATCGACCGGAAATACTCCGTCAAGAGAAAGTCATTCGTATTCCACGTTCTTTTGGCGAACCCCTTATTGTTCAAGGCGATAAAAATGGTTCAGTCACAGGCATCATCTCGTTCATAAAAGCCCAGAAGTGTTTACGAAAGGGCCATACCACCATTCTAGCACTCGTTACTGACGCCCAAGAGAAGGAAAAGAAGATTGAAGACTTTCCCATTATGAGCGACTTTCCTGAGGTGTTCCCTGAGGAATTACCTAGTCTTCCTCTTCATCGTCAGGTTGAATTTCAAATCAAGCTAACTCCCGGAGCGGCACCCATAGCTCGTGCACCTTATCGATTAGCCCCAGCCGAATTGAAGGAATTGTCTACACAATTGCAGGAACTGCTAGATAAAAGTTTTATTCCTCCTAGCTCGTCACCCTGGGGAGCTCCTGTACTGTTTGTTAAGAGGAAAGATGACACTTTTCGTATGTGCATCGATTATCGCGAGCTGAACAAAGTTATGGTCACTATGAATTCCTTATCATGCCTTTTGGAATGACAAATGCGCATGCGGTCTTCATGGATCTCATGAACCGAGTGTGTAAACCGTATCTCGACAAGTTCGTGATTGTATTCATCGATGACATCCTAATCTACCCAAGGAATCAAGAAGAGCATGAGCACCATCTACGTCTTATTCTGGAACTCTTACGTAACAAAACAACTCTACGCCAAGTTCTTGAAATGTGACTTCTGGCTTCGAGAAGTCCATTTCCTTGGACATATGGTTAATAAGGATGGGATTCACGTCGATCCAGCTAAGATTGACTCCATCAAAAACTGGCCCGCACCTAGGACTCCAACCGAAATCTGCCAGTTCTTGGAACTGGCGGGCTACTATCGTAGATTCATTGAGGGACTTTCGAAGATCGCTCAACCCCTCACAACTCTTACCTATATGGGTATTTCTTACAAGTGGAACGATGCTTAGGAGTCTGCATTTTGAACATGCGGCAACACCGATGGGTCGAGCTTCTTAACAGCTACGAGTGTGCAATCAAGTGTCAACCAGGCAAGGTTAATGTTGTAGCTGATGCCCTCAGCAGGAAAGAAACCAAACCTACGCGTGTTCGTGCTTTACACCTTACAATTTATTCGAACCTCCCTAATCAAATCCGAAACGCTCAAGTCGAAGCACTGAAAGTGGAGAACCTTCTAGTGTAGTCCATGCGAGGCATGGAAAAGCAACTTGAACTAAAGGACGATGACATCTACTACTTCATAGACCATATATGGGTTCCATCTTATGGAAATCTTCGAGAGCTTGTGATGGACGAAGAGCACAAGTCTCGCTACTCGATACATCTTGGTTCTGATAAGATGTATCACAATCTGAAGACCTTGTATTGGTGGCCTAACATGAAAGCTATTATTGCTAAATACGTTAGCAAATGCTTTACTTGCACTAGAGTCTAGATCGAATACCAAAAGCCGTCGGGCTTACTACAACAACCAGAGTTGCCAACCTGGAAATGGGAACATATTTCCATGGACTTTGTTACTGGCTTACCAAGGTCGCAAAGCAGAAACGACACCATTTGGCTGATCGTAGACCGTTTAACCAAGTCTGCTCACTTTCTCGCGATTAAAGAAACCGACAAGTTTTCGAAACTTGCAGCCATCTACTTAAGGGAAGTAGTTGCTAGGCACGGAGTGCCAACATCCATTATCTCTGATCGAGACCCACGTTTCACCTCCGAATTGTGGTAGGCTATGCACAAATCCTTTGGCTCACAGTAAGATATGAGTACCGCTATCACCCGCAGATTGATGGTCAGACTGAACGCACCATCCAAACACTTGAAGACATGTTGAGAGCATGTGTGATTTACTTTGGAAACGGGTGGGAACGACATCTACCTCTGGAAAATTCTCTTACAACAATACTTACCACACTAGCATTCCGGCAGCACCATTCGAGGCATTGTAAGGTCGTAAATGCCTGTAACACCTCAAAAATTCACGTCCTATAATGTGTAGACACGTGTCAAATGTTTAAACGTGTGAAAGGAATATTATAGAAGGACTAAAGTTGATAAACATGGAAAGTATGTGAATATACGTATTCCAAATGTCAACAGTGAATAAATATGCTTCATAATAACCCTACATGGTGTTTATAACATCAAACGAATAAATCATGGATCATACGAAGCTAAAAGTGAGAGATTACAAACTACAGGGGTTAAATGTGTCAACATGTTTAAGTTATACCTCTGAGTGACCTTTTGACAAACCCGAAGCTTTGTAACTGATAATTATGCTCACTAGAATGCACGATTAAAATTTCATAAAGTTTCGTTATCGTATGAGAAAGTTATGATCAAATTCGCGTGCGAAGGGTTAAAGCGTAAACGTTGAAAGTTAGGACTTTTCGGGTAACAATTAAGTTAACCGGGGACTTAACAAAGTGGGTAAATGTCTTAAAGCCCTTATATGTTAATTTCAAGGGCTCAATGTGCAAAACAAGACATGAAAACGACCTTTAGAAGGGCCAGGGACCAAAACTGCAATTAATAAAAGTTTTTGTTGGATGACCCTAGGGGCTCGCGTAGCGCGAGCACTAACTACTCATGCAGTGGCGCTACACCACTGCCATGTCTGGACAGAAATTGATTTTCTTTGATCCTTGTCTGCCACAGCCCTTGTAACCCCATTGTTTCGACTTGCCTCTTCAAGCTTGGCCCCTAAACAACCCCTAGAACATCTAGGACATGTGTTGATGAGTTGTGGTGGGTTGTAGGCTTGTGTGTCAACAAATTATGGTGATTAAAACCACTATATAAAGGACCATAAGTTGCAACATACTTCACACCATTCATTCTTGAAATCTGATCATTCTTGGAGCTCCAAGGCACTCCCAAGTGATCACTAATCAAGCTTAGGACTCTTGTAAGTTTGCTTGACCTTTCTTAATTAATTTTTAGCTTAGTTTGAGCTTAAAAGTCAAACCGTCGCAATTAACGGTTGACTTAACGATTAGTCATTGTTAGTTCAGTGATTAGTCGAAGTGAAAGTAGTTATAAGTTGGTAATTATGTGGGTAATAAACCCTCAAAAGGGTTCCCCCTGATTACCACTCTAACCAGGTCAAAAGTCGGGTCAAACGTGTATTTAAAAAGTCAACAGGAAGCCTAAAATGCTATTTATGCATAATTAACATTGTGGATCATATACAACCTGTTTGATCATTAATATAACTTGGTAATAAGTGTAAGAACATGTCTAAACATGTTCAACCCGACAATTTCCTGTGTAGACCCGGTTCGGAACCGAAAGTCACATAGTTTGACTTTCACTTTGACTTTCAGTTCTGACCCGTTTAGGCATGTTTTAGAAACGCCTCAGAGCTTTAATTGGACTAGGTTACATGTTAGTACAACCCTCTGTGATTATACACCTTGGTTCATTAGTTATCCAATTAATATGCATGTTTCCGTTAATTGCCCCTATGTTGACCATTATGCCCTTATTGCCTTAAAACGTGATTTTTGGAAATGTAAAAGAGTAGAAACTTTAATTACTGATATATAAACATGTATGCAAAGTTTGACATCAATTTGAATTGTAGATTAAGAGTTATGCTCATTATCGCAAAATGAATGCTTTATGTTAATAAAATGGCGTAATTAGCGTATAGCCTACTTAGACATACTTTTTGATATCAAATCTTTTACCCACTGATGTAATATATTATTTTGGGATTTTTAAAGATTTTTAATTAATTTTAGGCTGAGCATAACTCATAGTCGTAGGCTTAATCCGGTAATTGTCGGTTTTGCCCTTACGGGCCATAAAATGAGTTTTACATATCTAAATGACTCCAAACCTTTTACTACTGATCACACATGATAAATAAATTATTTAAAGCCTTCTGGAAATATAAAAATATCAGATTTAAGTATCGAACCCGGAAATGGCCTTTAATCGCCTTATTAAGCGTTTTTAACGCAAAGTATGTATCAAAATTTTATTGGACATACCCGGGTTGATACCTACTGATATAAGAGGAAAATTATAATATTTTAACAGTAAGCAAAGGTTGATAAACTCAGACTTCAGTTTTGAGCTTTTCGGCTTATGTGAAATTACCAAAATACCCCTACGGGGCATAGTTTGGTTAAAAATGATAAATTTCACATATATGCTTTATCTTACTGTTATAACTCATTAACTTGAGTATGTTTACTGATTACATCAGACCTGTAACTCAGTTAAACACTTAAACTCTTTTATAAACTATTAAATGACCAAACTACCCCTACGGGGCCTAGTTTGTGTTTAAACACGTTTCGGGCATAATGAAAGACATCTTACTGATGTCGCAACATATTTGAGGCATAATTAACTTAGGAAACCTGTATATAGCTCTCATGAATACTCGTCACGCTTATTACGCGTACGGTGCGGTTTATGTAACAAGTTTACATAAATTAGCCGAAACGGGTCAAACCTTAACCGTTTTATCTCAAAATCCAGAATGTGAATAATAAACCCATATTAAACAAGCCTTCAAACTTGTCGGGTCTAAATCACATTCTATCCGGTCTTCGCTTAATCGTGCGTACGTACCGTATCTTGAAACTAGCCGGTCTAAGCTTAAGCTTAATTAAAGACCTGTTAGGATTCTAATAGGTTATTATAAAACCTTCGTTCCAGATTAGGAGGACAGTAAAGCTACTTGCAATTTGCTTATTGTGATTTATACATTGCTCAGGTAAATACTTTTAACTTATTTTCCCTATACGGGCTTGGGTTACGGTATATAGCATACCGCTTGATCGGGCATCAAATTCTCCACCGATTGAGTGGGTAGTTGAATAAATTTGAACGGCTCATTTAAACAGTCTTGTTTACTTTAAAGCCTTTGGGGGGTTAATGACCATGTCCCGGATATCCTTGGCATCATCTGACGAGATGGCCACGACCTGAGCACGGGGTGTAGGCGTACACCTATTAGTGTATAACTCTATGATGTGGTGTGTCTATTGATCTTTAACCCGGACAAGATCCGGGCTACTGAACGCACAAGTAACATGTAATTCGTTCACAAGATTATAATATTAAATAATTCTCCCAAGTTAAAAAGATTAATTTTGCCTCTGTGCATTTTAGTCAAATTATAAAAGATATATTATGCCACGTGCATCCAAATCAATTTTCTTAAACCATTTTCAAAATGAGTCAGTTAATTGTATTTACCAGTGTAAACTGACGTATTTTCCAAAAAGGCTAAATGCAGGTACTATACGAAATTGGCTGGATATATTCTCCTTAGCATCAATAGAAGTCTCGCAAGCTTAAGATGCCTAAAGTCTGTTGAACTATTGTTTCCATTTTATATTCGATCCTTCTGTGGATAAACTTCCGAATATTGTGACATTTGATATTGCAATAATAAATTCGGTTGTATTATATTTTCAATTGCTTCCGCTGTGCATTATTAAATATTGTGTTGTTTGACTATTATGTTGCCAACCACGTCACGATACTCCCCCCACCGGGCCCACCGGTGACACGTGGAAAAACGGGGTGTGACAATGCCGATCACATTTGTGTTGGGAGGAAGTTAGCGAAAGCCAAATTACTGGCCCGGAACTTGTACTTGACACTACGGATAAGATTGCCCAGATCAGACAACGCATGGTGGTGGCTCGAGACCATCAGAAAAGCTACGCTGACAGGCGTAGCAAACCTGTAGAATTCCAGGTCGGGGAACGGGTTCTACTAAAAGTTTCACCCTGGAAGGGTGTGGTACGCTTTGGCAAAAGAGGCAAGCTTAATCCGCGATACGTTAGACCTTTCGAAATTACTTAGAGAATCGGTAAGGTAGCATACAGATTAAACCTGCTTGAAGAGCTGAGTGTGGTGCATAATGTCTTCCATGTGTCTAATCTGAAGAAGTGTCTTTCAGATGAAACACTCATCGTTCCTTTTGAGGAACTCGTTATTGACAACCAGCTACTCTTCGTTGAGGAGCCAGTTGAGATCATGGATCGAGAGACCAAGACCCTCAAGCGTAGTAAGATACCTATCGTTCGAGTTCGTTGGAACTCGCACCGTGGCCCAGAGTTTACTTAGGAACGGGAAGACCAGATGATGCGCAAGTATCCCCAGTTGTTCGCAAACAATACTTCCAGCACTGAGGCTATAGTTGAATTTTGGGATGAAATTCCAAACTAACGGAGGGATGATGTGACCCCCCGTGAAAATATTGTAAAACACCAGCTTGTTAGTGGCTGCGCTCTAACTTTCGGGACGAAAGTTCTTGAAACTTGGGGATAATGTGGCACTTCGGGTTTTCCCACGTAACTTTATTTTATGATACAATTATGTGGAGTTATTAAATGAAAACCTATGTTATAATTATCGTGTATTATGTGTATTATGTGAAAATGTGTAATATAGTTTATATGTGCAAAGTGTATATATGTATGTGAATTGAAACCTCTCGATTCCGACTCGAAACCTCTCGGTTCCAAGCCGAAACCCTGTAATATAATTTATATGTGCAAAGTGTATATGTATATGTGAATCGAAACCCCTCCTTGCTGGGAATTCCCTGGTTCCGACACCCCTCCTTCCTGGACTAGCGGGTCATGCATTCATGACCTGGCCCAACGTAACAAGCCCACTCGAAACCACTCGAAACCCTAGGAGGGTGCAGCATCTTAGGAAGAGTATAAAATCCCTCTCATCAGCTGACATATGGAATGTTTTGACAAGCAATCATTCAGCACAAATCCTTAAAACATTCCCTCATTCGCTCTCTCTCTCTCCTTATCCACTTTCTCTCTCTCTCTAGAAAACCCTTAAAGCACAATACATCTCCTTCCTCTTTTTCTTGCTGATTTGAACGACGGCTAACACACTTCAAAGACAATCAGCGTTGGCAGTTCACAGGAGTTTCAACCTTCTTATTCTACACACATTTCACTCTTAGTTCAAACCGGTTAGTGTTTATATACCATTTGTTTTCTTTATGTATTAAGGTGTATGAGTTGCCGATGAATTGTGTTTTCCGAATGAATTATGATGACTGATTTTGTGTTAGATAAGCTGAGTTTATACACTGCAAGAAGTATTGATATTAGGTGATAGAAAAATGTGATAAAAATGCAATCTGATGAATGTTTTGAGCATTAAATGATACGGATAGCATAATGTGTTTGTGTCTTGCTGATTGGGTGATATGCTTGTTTGTTCAACACTATTTTGAGTATGATATGAATGATGTTGAAAATCTTGATTGTTCTTGATGGATGAAACCGTATAGATAATGTGTGTTATGAGATTTAGGATAGTGTCATGATGATTCATATGATTAGATGGTTTTATATGTTCCTGTCTGATTTAAATGGATGAAATAGTGTAGATGATATTGTGGTTAGTATGTTTTATGAATAATAGAATGATGAAAACCTGATGAACTAGTTGAATGTTCTAAAAATATTTGAAATATCATGCATTTGATCTGATCTAAGGGGTGTACGGATAAAAATAAGTGTTAATGGATTTTGATTGGCTTATGTTGAATTGGATAAGGTTATAGGGGTTCCGACAGTGATTGCGAGTCGAAACCCTATGGTTGCGACTCGAGATCATCTTGGTTACAACTTGAAACAAGACTCCACACATAAAGGGACACGAGATCAGCATGGTTGCGAGTCAAGACCTGTCTGGTTCTGACTCAAGGCCTGACTCGAAACCATGAGGTTTCGACTAATGATGTGTTACGCGAGACCTTCTGATTCTGACTCGAGATCTTGTTGGTTGCGACTTGGGATATCTTGATTTCTAGTTGAGACCTCACGGTTTCGAGTGATTCCTTCATACCTAGTCCCACCCCCAAGGCACAGTTATTACCACTTAGCATATTGGGCTACTGATTATTGGGCCACTTAGTTTATGTGGACTGATTTAGTTATTGGGCCGCACACTTAAGTGTTATGTTTTGGACTATATGTTACTGTTACTGTTACTGTTCAATCATGCGACCCATATGTGTGACTTTGTGAAAGGTGGAATTATGTGCTACATGTTAATACGTTTATACGTGATACTACTTGCATACAAAACCTGATCAATATTGACCAACAAACGAAACTAAGTAAACCATCTGCCGAGGAAACCAAGGTGAGTTCACAACTATTTCTAAAAGCATGTGTTCCCGGTGGTTTGGAAACGAAACGAAAAACACTATCTCCTTGTGTGGGATATGAACTACATTATCTCCTTGTGTGGGATACGGGTAAAACTATCTCCTTGTGTGGGATGCGGTAACATTTTCTCCTTGTGTGGGACGCCCACTTAATTACTATTTATATTGGATGCAACAAGTGTACTAAACAGAAACTCTATCATAAGTCCCCACATTACTGTCCGATTAGTCGCCGGGGCAAGGCGAACGGGATATTAATTAAATAACGCTATTTAGGTCTCACTAACCTTACACCGTACCTTAAGTGGACGGGCGTGAACTAATAGTCCTAGGCAAGCATTAATGATGATAGACATTGACAAATGGGGCAACAACAATGCAAGTGCGATAGTTTCGGTATGATCATGGTGTTTAGTAACTTGAAAATATGCGGTAGCTCTCCATGGCATGATATAAATGAGTAACTTAACTACTAAAACAAGGTTTATGGAATTAAAACTGGACAAACTCGTGAACTCGCCAACTTTATGTTGATACCCTACTGCATGCTTTGTAGGTACACAATGACTTAGGAGCTTGCAGCTTGGGGAAGTGTAGTGGTCTCCTTAACCCATGTTGGGTTCTTTTAATAACTATGAACTGTGAACTTATGTTTGAACCATTATACTTATGCTTCCGATAGTTCTCCTAAAAACACTGTTTCAAACTTAAGAACTTTGGACTTAACTTTAATTGTCGCCAATCGTATTGGTTTGGTTAAACTATCTTACTATTATTTTAATTTTTCAAGACGATTAGTGGCTGGATCGTGGTCAGTCACACGCCTCGCGGTAGTACCTTGCATGTGGAAGTTGAGGGTGTGACAAAAGCTTCCAAAGAAAAAGTTACTGATGTTGAAATCTCAAAAGGGAAAGGACTTTCTAAAAGAAGGAATGTTGGAGAGAGAGAGAGAGAGAGAGAGCTGCCGCAGAATGTTTGGAAACATTCTCTAGGGTTTTGCACCCTGTGGGTATTTATACACATGAAAGATTCCGCACACACACACATTTGTGATGCAGTGTGCGGTTCTTATTTTAGTGACGGTGTGCGGCCCCAATAGGCCCATGTATGATTGGGTGGCTAGAGATTTGGGCTTGAATTAATTGGGAGTGGAAGTGTGCGGCTGGATTAGGGGTATGCGACCCCAAACAAGTGTACGGATGGGTTATTGCAGGTAATACCGAAGTGTGCGGTCGGATAATAATATTAATATATAATTTCCATATAATTCATAACATTCATACATGCAACCAATTCCATATACCAAACCACATTTGTTAATTTCACATAATTACAACATAAGGTGGAACGTGAAGGAAAATTTCGAGTTGTCATAGATGAGGTCGTGTCGTTTGCCATGGTCTCGGGGGATTTGGAAGATTTCTTTGTTGGGATCCGGAAACCATGTCAAGTGGTGGTTGACACAAATGCACGTCACCCAGCAAGGCTCCGGGGTGGTGTTAACCTCCTCGAGCAGGTTTTTTCCCTCCCTATTCAGACTGTTAAAAGCATTCCTCCCAGTTGTTGGTTGATGTTTGCTCAGGTTTTAACAGGGGCATTGCGCAAAGTGGTTGCGTCACCAGGATCGGTCGACAATTGGGTCCAATTGCTTTTACTACCGTGTTGCACCTTACGGGTGGTCAGACCATCCTCCAGACAAGAACAGCGATCTGGGAACATGAAATCTTTGCAGTGTAGTAACATCCTGCATGCGCTTATAGTTTGGAAAGATGGGTCTGGTTTTGATGATTTGGTCTCGTCCCTATTGGATAGCACAGGAGTGGCGGGGGCACCTAGGGGAGAATGCGGGAGGGAGGGAGACAAAGATAGGGACCCTAATATTAAGCAATGTCTCTAGAAAGTCAGGGATGGACATTTTATGGCTGCGGTTAAGGTCCTAAGCTCCAGTGGAGTCACCCCCTAGGTGATTCGACCGTAAAAGATCTTATTGATAAACACCCTATGGTGCCGCCCCCTTCCTTACCTCCCAACCCTCACGCCCAACCCACTCTTGTTGTTGATGAGAAGTGTGTGCTCAAATGTATCCGATCATTTCCTAAAGGGACATCTTGTGGTAGGGACGAGATGCGGGCCCAACACTCGTTAGATGCTATCGGGGGCGAGGGCTCAACGACTTCCTCGGGTTTGCTAACGACTATTACTGATGTTGTCAACTTATGGCTTGGAGGATCCTGCCCTAAGGTGTTGGCTGAGTTTGTTGCCTCGGCCCCCTTACCCCTCTATTGAAACCCGATAAAGGAATTCAACCTATTGTTGTGTCAATTTGTATATTCCCCCACACTTTTTAGTGGTGGTGTGCCTGGACAAGTGTTGTCACTTTATTCTGTATTTATTTAGGTACTCATTGAATTCATGAGAGGTGTACTTACCACCATTATCTAACTAGAGCATCCTGGTCTTTAAAACTGTCATTCTTTGAGCTTCTCTTTTGAAATTGCAAATGCTTCTGATTTCCCCTTTATGGTTGTGATCCATACATAACAAAAATAGTCATTCATAAAAGTTGCGACTTTTGTTTAGCTAGAACAAACACATTTGTATGCACTAGTT
>JARYGA010038351.1:0-16881 GCA_030545235.1 Helianthus tuberosus | reverse complement strand
TGCAGTTCATTTTTATAACATTAATAATCAATAAACAACAAAAAAACCCTAAGAAAAATCAAACGTACACCTACCGGCCAAAAATCATTCTCCATCCACAAAACAAAACCCTCCTCCGCCTCTAGGGTGTCTGAATGGTTGAAAACCCTCCTCCGCCAAGGCAACCAGAATTTTCCTTTTTTTACCCAGACGGAGTTTGAAACCTCGTCCACCGCAAGATCTGAACTCCGATCTTCATCCATATGGTGCCACCAGACATGGTTGTGCTGTGGGAGACAACCGTGATACATCAGCCACCATGAAATCAAAGGATTAGACAAAAAGAAAACATACCTGGATCTTTGTTTTTCACCTTGCGGTTCTTGACATCGAACCCTAGAACCGCCATTGAGAGCAAAATCGGAACGGATATGGGAGAAATCTTCATGAAATTCGTCTTGTTACTACCAAGCCACTCCTACAAACCATACTAATCTCTATTTAGGCCATCATCCAAATCAACAACCCTACCTAACCTGCACATACATATCTTTCCCTTTCATGTTCATTAAATACATATGCGACATTTGGCGCTTATAGAAAAGACATTTTATGTAGTTTCCAAAGTCATGTTTGATTAAGATCTTTAAGACTTTTTAACACACAGCCTGCTAAATACAGAATATTCAGCCGGCAGATATTGTCATATATGCACAGATTTCCTCAAGCAAATTAGCACTTAAATAACCGCATTCACTCCTGTTTTCTGTTTCATCTTTCCGGGATATCATCTTCGTTGCAAAGAGAATGGGAACTCAATATACAGACGACGAATCTCGGATGGTAATACTTCGACAATAAGTTAACAAACCCAAATAATACTTTTATCGAAAATCAAGATAATACCAACTAAATACAAAATCAGTCTGCTTTCAAGTCAAGCATACAAGATTTTCGATCAGGGCATGTACTGTCAAAACAAACATTTATTTTTGGTAATCGTGAGAACTTGTTATTAGAAAACTCACGGACCCCATCAATACCTTGCTAACCAATGAGATTGGGTAAAACGCAATATTTGAAACAAAGAATGGTCAGGGGATGTAGTAAACCAACAAAATTAAGTAAAAAAGCTAAAAAAAAACTAAAAATATTTCACTGCAAAAAAATATAATATAGATCTTTAAAACATACTAACTGGAGATATTGGTGTTGAAAACAGGGGACCAGGTGTGGTAATACTTATTTTGTCATGGGTAATAACATTGTACACACTATGGCAGATGGTAGAAATGCATGAAATGGTACCTGGAAAACGGTTTGATAGGTACCATGAACTCGAGCAAGAAGCATTCGGTGAAAAACTCGGTTTATATATCTATCTATCTACTACCATTTGACTTGTAGAGACCCAAAATTAAAACAGAAAATAATAATATTAAAAAAAATGCAACTAAATTTTAATTTTAGCCAATCTAGTAATATCCATAATCTACTCTTTTCAAGCATAAATCCCCAAACCTAAACAGAAAATAATAATATCACATGATCATTTTCAAAATTAACCAATACACCTAAACAGATGTCTATACCTAAAAGTTAAAACCATAAAATTCATATTTAACATACATATTCTGATGTGTAAGTGTGTAAATAAGCCTTGGATTTGAGTGGTCCAATTCCATTGCTTTGCTGGCATCAGCAACAACATCTGCAAGACCAAACATAACAATAATATCATTCACAGTATAAACCATTCATAAAAGTTAAAACCATTGCAAATCCTACCGAGGACTACAAAATGTCCTGCATATCCAAACAATTTTGAGATATTTTTTTAAAGTAATATCATTATGTTCAAAACATATATCCGAACAATCAATCATCTCACCATGACCATCGCTGTAGTCAAACCTATAACCATCGATAGGAAACTTGTCGTCCTCCAATTACGGGACACCATGCTTAGATCTTAACCAATTCCTACTCACATAACGTTCAGTCATCACCGATCTAATCAACAAATTTCCATAAAATTAATACTAATACAAAAAAAGTTAACATCAGACGAACATTTATGCCAGAATCGAACATCAATCGAATATGTAAAGAACTAAAAACAAAACAAAATGAATGAGAACAAAATTGAAGGTTAGGGTTTTAACCTTCAAAATATTGTTGTTGTATAATTATTCGTAATCCGTCACTCTCTACACGTCAGGCCACAACCGGCGAAACCCAAAACCAATCCTTGTAGCAGTCATCTTTTTATTCAGGCCACAACCACCGTAACCCAAAACTCTACAGTTCCTGATCTATCCGTACCAATCCGTACCAATTCCTTGAGTCATCTTTTGCGCAGATTAATCAACAAACGGACTAATTTCAGACACTTTCTGCAAATGAACAAAGGTTCTGCGACTGAGGAATTTTAGCGGCTTTATCAACAAATCAATTAAACCAACTGTTTGTAAACCACAACTTGAATTAGCAAAAAAGCTAATCCCGATTCAAACCAACTGTTTAACTTCCATGTTCGCTGATTTCCAGATTCGTTCTTTCCAAATCAATTAAAAACTTTAATACCTGATCTGAGATTATTGATTCGTGATTGATGTTCAAACTTGCAGATCCGTGATAACTGATTCGGAATAACATCTTCTTCTTAGTCGAACCACAACCATCATTGCTGGAGTTGTCGATCTAGAGGTTGTGCATCGAAGAGTTGTGGATAACCTCTAGGGTTTGCCTTCTAGAGGTTGTGCATCGAAGGCAGGGGAAGGGGAGAATCGGCAGAGATTGAACGGCGTATTAGGGTTTGGTGAATGAGTGATTGAGGTATTTTAGAAACAATATATAGTCGTGTCAAAATTTGCGGGTATGGATATCACAATCGGATCCCGTGTAAAATTAACATGTTTTCCACTGTTTCCCGCCAAAAATCACAAATGCTTCACGTGTCCCACACTTTATTCATATATTATATACTAGGTTATAACCCCGTGTATTACACGGGTCGAATAAATGAATTTTATATACTAAATAATAAAACAATATATCTTAAAAAACTTTTTTATTGCACGAGTTGAATAAATATAATTTTATATATTAAATAATAAAAAGTTATATCTATAATAACCATATTGTACGGGTTGAATAAATATAATTTTATATACCAAATAAAAAAGTTATATCTTTAAAATTGCTTGTTTTACACGAGTTGAATAAATGTTATATTGTTTACCAAATAATAAAATAATACATCTTTAAGAAACCTCATTTATTACACGGGTTGAATAAATGTAATTTTATATACCAAATAATAAAAAAGTTACATCTTTAAAAATATGTGTATTACACGGGTTGAATAAATGTAATTTCCGTTACTAAATAATAAAAAATATATATCCTTAAAAAAACCACGTGTATTGTACGAACTGAATAAATCTAATTTTATATATCAAATAATAAAAAGTTATATCTTAAAAAACCTCATCTATTATACGAGTCGAATAAATGTAATTTTGTATAGTAAATAATAAAAAAAGTATATCTATAAAAAACCACGTGTATTACACGGGTTTAATAAATCTAATTTTATATACCAATAATAAAAAAGTCATATCTTTCAATATACTAATGGATAATACTCGATACGCGATAGATATAGTGATTGTGAAGATGGTTCTTGAAAAGAAGATATATTATTCAAGAAGCAAATAAACATCTATTTGAGTGATAAAATGTTGGTACCAATTCCGACAAATTGATTTATAAATTATGTAATAAAATTGATATAATAATTTTTTTTAGTATTGAAAATAAAAATATTTCATATATTAATACAAAGTTTGCTTTTCGTGATAAATAATTTGTTTTATTTAAAAATATCTTAAATTAACAACTTAAATTTTAGAATCATATTTTATTAGAAAAATAGAAGAATGGTATTCAAAATTTAAAGTAGGATGAAATTTAATATTAGCTTATTATTCATTTATTTATTTAATTAATATAAGATAAGTTTGGAAATGAGGCGAGAAAATCATAAAATAAAAAAAAGACGTTGGGGTCCAAAAGGGTTAGAAAAAGAGACGTTGAGGGCTCAGATGTAAAAAGGTTCCTTTTTGGGCTAAAAGGGTAAAAGTGATATAACCACATGGGCCAAAATCGTAATTTACTCTAATATCAAATTAGATAACTAAGTTTGAATTTGAAGTAAATAGATAAATATAAAAGTAATAATTAAACTAAATAATATTTAGTAGGAGGATTATCTATAATTAATTAGAAAAGATTAAATTAAAATTATAATTATCCATAAGAGATGCCCTAATATGATGACAAGTGTCCCAAAGTTGGTTTCTTTTATTATATGTATAGATATAGATAGATACTACCCCACCCCGTGTATTACACGGGTTGAATAAATGTAATTTTATATATAGTATATAAAAACATTATATTTTTAAAAACCTCATTTATTACACGTGTTGAGTAAATATAATTTTATATATTAAATAACAAAAAAACTATATCTTTAAGAACCTCGTTTATTGTGCGGGTTGAATAAATGTAATTTTATGTACCATTGTACCACACAATAAAAAAGTTATATTTTAAAAAACCCTGTGTATTCACGGGTGAAAGAAATATAATTTTATATATTAAATAATAAAAAAAAAATATTTTAAAAAACTCTGTGTATTGTACGGGTTGAATAAATCTAATTTTATATAGCAAATAATAAAAAAAATGATATATCTTTAAAAACCCTGTGTATTACACGGGTTTATCTATTGTTAAAAAAATCTTTAAAATTATATCTTTAAGAATCTCGTTTGTTGTGTGGGTTGAATAAATGTAAATTTATATACCAAACAATAAAAAATATATATTAAAAAAAACCTTGTGTATTCACGGGTTGAAGAAATGTAATTATATACTAAATAATAAAAAAAAGTTATATTTTAAAAAAACTCCGTGTATTGTACGGATTTAATAAATCTAATTTTATATGGAAAATAATAAAAAATGGTTATATTTTTAAAAACCATGTGTATTACACGGGTTTATCTATTGTTAAAAATCTTTCTAAATCAAAATGAATTTCTTATTATTTTTTAAATTAGGTTAATACTATTTTAAATTTTTGGTTTGATTAATAAGTTGTTTAATATAATTTCTCATAGTTAACAATAATAACAGTAGCAATAAATAATATGCAGTTTTAGTTTAGATGAGACTTTACGATTTGAAGTTAAGTTTATGCCAATAATTTAGGGTTGATAAGATTTATATTAATTTAATTGATGTTTAATAATTTAAATTAAATAATATTTATCTACAATTAAGGATGGTATAGAATAATGACAAGTGTCCCACAGTTGGTTTATTTTATTACATAGTATAGATATTTTTTACAACATAATTACCTGAATTTACTCTTAATCAGGATTAACTTTTGTAGATGCTTTGCTTTATGCTTAAAGAATTATTTTGTTCCCTTGATGTCCATGGTTTTGTACGATATTCCTTTATTTAGTTTAAAGTCAAGAATTTTATAGTACGATATTCCTTTATTTAGTTCAAAGTTAGGAATTTTGTCTTACGTGTCTTATAGAATTTTGAAATATGTGCTTTTAATTAATATAATAATGGTGGCGGTATTTTAACTCCTTGCGTGGTCTTTTGACACCCGTTGGACACCTCGTATTGTAAAAATGAATCTATGTATGTAAATGTTTTAACTTTAATGTCTATGCTATATTCTATAACTATAACATTTTATGGTAGCTTAAGGATTTTATTAAGTCCGCCTTTCCAATCTAACTTTGAAACCGTGAATTTTATTTTTCAACGACAATCCCATAACTTATGGTAAAAAAAAATGTAATCGTCTTAATCTAACTAGTTTTTTTCACTCCCTTTTTATATATAATAAATAAACTCGTCAAATGAATATTTTTATGTAGTTTTGACTTAGGAAGGGCTAAATAATAACTTTTTATTGGGAGCGTAACACTCGTTCATCTTGGGAAGCCTCCCAACTTATAACTAGTTTAGGTAACCCACTAACCCAACTTTACCTTCTTGAAGATTAAAAATAAAGTATATCGTTTGAAGATTATCGAGTTCATGTCGAATGAAATATGTGTGTACTAGTAATGCACTTTGCAAATATGTAATTTGGATGTTGATTTGGTTGTAATTATATATGTTTGGTAACATTATGCTTTTGGAAAAGGGAAAAAAGGAAAAATATACCACTTAAGACGCTTAAGTGCTTAACAGCTTAAAACGTGATTAATAGAAAAGGCATTGTTCACAAGTTATGTGCATAACCCAATGCAAATTACAATAAACAAGTTATGGGCTTGATCCAATGATGTGTTTTTCAAAAGCCCAAAAAAGAGAGGTCTAGCATAGTTGGCTAGTTGCATTGCATATGAGGTAATGAGGGCATGATGCCCATTGTTAAGAAGGTACTCCTGACACATAAAAAGACTATACAAAAGAGGAATTATGGGACTCAAACACACACACACACAAAAAAAAAAAAAACCAAAAAGAACCCTGGGTAATAACCGAAACTGTAATCAGTTTGTACCGGTAAATCAGGATCTGGTTAAGCTTGAAAAAAAAAAACATAGTTAGTAGCTGGTTTATAGATTTTAGAAGAGATACGTCACTTGTCACGTGGCAAAGTAAATATGTTAAATAATTAAAGAAGAGATATGCCTAGGGCTCTAAACGAACCGAACGAACACGAACAAGGTCTTGTTCGTGTTCTTCGTTAAGGAAATAAAGGTGTTCACGAACGGTTCATGAACACTTACCGAACGAGATTTCATGTTCATGTTCGTTCATTAAGGAAAAGAGCGTGTTCACGAACGGTTCACGGACACCAATGAACACAAAATAAATTGGCGAACACGACGAAGGATAAAGGTGGATGACCCGAAGAGTAGCACTGGAGATTGAATCTCTTATTGTGGAACGGAGGCTGATCGTATACATCCATGTAAATAATGAGAAGGGAAAGGGGAATGGTGCATAAACAAGGTGAAATAGGGTTTCCTAGTTTAATTGTTAGGGTAAAAAAATAAATAAAAATTTAATATTATGAAAGGTATAGATAAAATATATAAAAGTACAAAAATCTTTAATTAAAACACAAACAAATGAACATAAATGAATGAGTGTTCACAAACACCTTACCAAACGTTCACGAACAAGACCTCTGTTCGTGTTCGTTCATTTAACTAACCGAACAAATTTCTTGTTCATGTTTATTCGTTTATTAAATGAACGAACATAAATGAACTTCCCGCCGAATGGTTCGCGAACTGTTCGTTGAACGTTCGGTTTGTTTACAGCCCTAGATATGCCACTTGTTAAAAAAATAAGGAGAGCTTATATATGTATGACATATAAGCTCAAAAGGTTTTACTATATTAGTAAGTGTGTGTATATATATATTGTTTAAGTAAATAAGTTAAAAAAACCTATTTACCCTCATGTATATGACACATGATCAAATTTAACAGCAAGTGTATGCCCACTAGTGGAAAGGATGAAACTTGCAAGTTTTTAAATATAACGTGTCATTTGTAAATGTAAAGAACGTCTACTAAAAATTGATTTAAACATAAAGACGAAAAATGTAGTTTACCCTTCTATCTGTTAATAACCAACTGGGGTAGCCCAGTTGGCCACCGACACCCACCTCTTCCCAAAGGTACCGGGTTCGAGTCTTGGGAGTGGCATATGTCGCCCAGGGTAAGAACTCGGCATGGGTAATTCACCGCGGAGCTAGCTTAGTCGGGTAGCGGCTCCCGGAGTGGGATCACTCTGGCGGTTAGGAGGACCGTGCACTATCCCCCCTCTTCTATCTGTTAACATATACTACCTTTGCCCTCATAACATTGGTAAATTCGTCAATATCATTCCACACAAAAAAGGGCAATTACATATGGTAAATCATCCTCAAGCAAAAGTGGTAAGTGTAGAATTGTAGTTCAGTGGAATTTTGATGGTGTGTCGTGGTTTAGAAAAATAAAATGCATTAATATAAATAATTAAAAAAAAACACACCTTTCAAAGTAATTCAGTGAATTTTAGATGGTGTTTAATAGTTTAAAAAAATATAATGCATTAAGATAAATTACCTATATATTATCTTTACCTATGTATTAAAAATACAATTGAATGAATAGTAACATGAGTAAGGGATTAGCAAATGGCATTGGGTACCGGTACCAATATCAAATTTACTAAACCGGGTGTATTTTCGACACCGGTATTCACCGGTTTTTACCCTCAAATACGCAAATGGTATTGGGTACCAGTACCAATATCAAATATTCAAATTTACCAAACCGGGTGTATTTTCGGTACCGGTTCGCCATCGGTATTCACCGATTTTTACCCTCAAATACCGGTGATGTACCAGTACCGAACCGTAATGTACCAGGTATATTCGGTACCGTTACCCACTTTTGGGGATTTTGGTAACGGTATTTTCGGTACCGGTTGATACCGAGCTCATCAAATCCTGTAGCAACGTAGAAATACAAGTAATTGCACCGTTTAGTTTACTTTTCACACACACAGTAAGTAAACTGTATTTCGTTTGAATGGGATTTTATATACACAACAACTTATTTTGCTTTCTTTTTTGTCTTTTTCTGTAATGAATGAATTGTAACATGTAAAATTAACTTGGATATTTATATTATTGATGAGCAAATCGTATCAAATCCTGTAATCAAACCAGTATCGTATCGGTACCAAATTTACTATACCGAATCATTTTCGGTACCAATTTGGTACCCACCTTTTGGCGTTTTCAGAATCGTTACTTTCGGTTCGACACCGGTCTAGCACCATATCTGTATTTATTGATTTTTACCTTCAAATACCATACGTATTGTACCGAGCATTTTCAGTGCCGGTACCTAATTTCGATGATTTTCCAGATCGGTACTTTCAGTGTCGTTACCGGTACCGAGCTCATCCATATTTTAACGTGTTAGCACCGTAATAACTTAACAGAAAACAACCGAATTTCAACGTGTTGGAGGTGTGGGTCCTATTATTATATATTAAGTTATTTAAAATCGTTTTTTAGGACGGAGTGATTATTCTTACCACGTCATTTTTATTTATATTTTGATATTCGGTATCTATTTACCGTTACTGACACGCGTTTTGCGGTCATTAGGTCCCCACCGCAAAACGCGATTCAGAAAATCAACTAGTAATAAAAAAAACACACCCTTCAAAATCCACGCATAGGACAAAAAAAAAAAAAAAAAAATCCTAGCCTTGACTCTTTGAGCAAAATAGAGGAAATTAGAGGCAGATCCTACAAAACCATCAACATCAAGGGAACCAAATAATTCATTAAGGATAAAACATCTAGAAAAGTTTCTTTGATTAATTATGTGCTGTTCAAAATTCTCCTCAACCCCATTTCGCAGATCAAAGAAACAAGGGTACTTTCTTTTTTACTAACTTTTAACTCTGCTTTATGTAGTTATGTGTTTTAATTTGATTTTACAGTTGATTTTAGAATTTAGGGTTTTAATAGTGGTAAGTTTTGTGAGGTTTTGCTCATCTGGGTATCTTTTTTATTAATCATAATTTATACCCTTCTTGGGAATCTTTTGGAATCTTGATTAGTTGATGTGATGTGATGTGATTATCCAATGCCATTGATTAAAAATTTGATCTTTGTGTTTGTGTTCTTGGTTGTTATCTGGTAACTTTATTAAAGATTCTATAATTAGGGCTTTGATCATGATTAATCACAATGTCAGAATATATTTAGTTTCAAAAGCCTCCAAAACTGATTATTGCAACTACAAATCACTATAATTAGTTCAAATCCACATCCATGTTTAAGTTGCACATCTTTATTTTCTTTTTCTCTTTTCATCTTATTATGTTTCTTAGACTTTGATTTTTGTCTTAGATTGAAAACTTTTCCATCCTGCAAATCAGTTAAAAGAATTTAATGTGTGTGTATGTGTTTTTGCCAGTATAATTGCTTCTTCATCGTATTTTTCCTTGCGAGGAACGGAAAAGGTGACCATGGTTGTGATTGTAAGAAAAGGTTGACTTTTTGTGAGTCAAACCATTTTCTTGTATATATGTAAATGAATTTGAACTATTTTGGTTGCTTGTTATTGTTTAGCATATTAAACATAAAAAGTTCTATGCTTTTTGAAAAAAAATGATTAACGTGCTTAAACAGGTTGGCTTCTTTTGTATAATGGTTACATGATTGACCTTCAGAGAAGCAGTCGAACAAGTACGGTATTCATTCGTTCATTGGCAACAGAATCTGTGCCAAAGTCAGCTGAATAATCGAATATGGATGCTCCAAAAGAGATCTTTCTAAAAGATTACAAATTACCCGATTACTACTTTGATACGGTTTGTATCTGGTTCAATAACATACGTTACATTTTAAGGATCTGTCTTTAATGACGCACACTAATGAGTTGTTGATCAGGTGGATTTATCCTTTTTGTTGGGCGAAGAAAAAACAACCGTCTCTGCAAAAATCAGTGTCGTTCCTAGAGTTGATGGTATGATTTTGCAATTTTTACAGATGTGAAAATAAAAATTACTTGAACAACTGATTATTTGATTGTTTCCTTGATTTTTTGGGATGGACGTCGTTCGGACAGGTGTCGCCTCTCCATTGGTCTTGGATGGGGTTGATCTCAAGCTGATTTCGGTCAAAATTAATGGCAATGAACTTAAGGTTTGTAATATGGAACCCCAAAGTATATTCTGAATTTAGATAATATTAATTGTTAAAATTTACTCCTTTTTTTAGGAGGAAGAGTTTCAGGTGGGCTCACGACATCTTATTCTCACTTCACCGCCAAGTGGGAATTTTATATTGGAAACCGTCACTGAGATATTACCACATAAGAATACATCATTAGAGGTAAACGGTTATTGTATACAAATTTATTTTTAGGTGTCACCTTTATTGTTTATTTATGTGATAAAGTTGTGTTTTTTATGCAGGGCCTTTACAAGTCTTCTGGTAATTTCTGCACACAATGTGAAGCAGAAGGTTTCCGGAAGATAACATTTTATCAGGTTACTTATTTGAAGCAATTATTGATTTATTTCCTTATTATTTATCTTGTTTTAATTTGTTTTATGTATACGATTTCAGGACCGCCCCGATATTATGTCAAAATATACCTGTCGTATTGAGGCCAACAAATTACTGTATCCGGTGTTGTTGTCCAATGGAAACCTTATTGAGCAAGGAGACTTAGAGGTGAATATATTATAGAAACAAGTATGTTTGGGAACATACTTAGAGGTGATATTATGTTTGGAAATTGTTGCAGGGTGGAAATCATTTTGCTATTTGGGAGGACCCGTTCAAGAAGCCATGCTATCTCTTTGCTTTAGTTGCGGGCCAGTTAGAGAGCCGAGACGACACTTTCACGACCTGTTCAGGTCGTAAAGTTGCGCTGAAAATATGGACTCCACCACAGGATCTGCCTAAAGCAGAACATGCCATGTATTCTCTTAAAGCAGCCATGAAATGGGATGAAGATGTTAGCAATGACTCACCTTTTTTAGTGTCTACTTGGTTAAATAATGACTGACGCCTTTTTGTGTGTTTTTTCTCTTTACTTGTAGGTTTTTGGTCGCGAATATGATCTTGATGTCTTTAACATTGTGTCTGTTCCAGATTTCCTGTAGGTGATCTATTTTCATTTCATTGCTTTTTATATAGTTTTACATTGATTAATGTAGTTATTTCTTTAAACTTATGATTGCCACAGCGGAGCCATGGAAAACAAGAGCTTGAACGTATGTGCATTGATCTTCATTCTTTTTATCATATATTTTTCGTGTAACAATATTTTTATTTGTTCCATCTTTTTTTGTTTGTTGAACAGATCTTCAATTCCGCGCTTGTTTTGGCATCACCAGAAACCGCTACCGATGCGGATTATGCTGCGATTTTGGGTGTCACTGGCCACGAGGTATGTTGCCGGTTGCCTATCTGTGTATTCTCTTTTTTTAGTTTTCTTGTTTTGTTTAAATAATAATCACGTTTATCTATTTCATTCTTTATGTTGCAGTACTTTCATAATTGGACTGGCAACAGGTTCGTTTATATCCATTTGTAAATCATGTTCTAGATATATGAAACTCTATTTATGTTCTTATAAATTTTCTAAACGTTTTACTGAAACGTTTGTAGAGTAACATGTCGGGACTGGTTCCAATTGAGTTTGAAAGAAGGTCTTACCGTTTTCCGTGATCAAGTAAGTGTATGCTTTTAGCTTTTATAAACATTCTATTTTTACACATAAAATTTGTAAGTTTTTTTTACGGTTCACATGTGTTGCAGGAGTTTTCATCTGATATGGGAAGTCGTACAGTTAAGCGGATCGGTGATGTTTCAAGGCTTCGTACACGCCAATTTCCACAGGTTATTTTAAATAGTAAAATATATTTAATTTATTTTGTAACATTATCATTGATTTTTGGATATGAACTCTTGTGATATCTTTTTTTTTTTTTTTCATATTTTCTAGGATGCTGGTCCTATGGCTCACTCCGTTAGACCTCACTCTTACATCAAGGTTTAACCTCATTTCCGTTGTCCTTAATTTCTTGATAATTTTAAATTTTCTAACCCCAATCTTTTTTATTTTACTTTTTCCAGATGGACAACTTCTATACAGCCACAGTATGCTTCCGACTTCTTTTTGCCATCGGTATAGTAAACGTTATTCCATTTTGGATTTAAAAAAGTGGACTGATTTGTTTCTTTTAATTGTATGATTACAGGTGTATGTAAAGGGCGCTGAAGTCGTGCGCATGTACAAAACATTATTGGGAAGTCAAGGGTTCCGAAAGGTAAAGAAAGATGTTTACGTCGTTATTTTGTGATAAAACTGACACGTTTTTATTTTAGGGGACGGATTTGTACTTTGAGAGGCACGATGGACAAGCGGTAACTTGTGAAGATTTCTTTGCTGCTATGCGAGACGCTAATCATGCAGATTTTGCTAATTTCTTATTATGGTATTTGCCATACTTTCTTTATACGGTTTTTTCGATACTGATTTCCTAAATTTTGTGACTTTATGGTGCAAATATAGGTATTCACAAGCGGGGACTCCTATTGTGAAGGTTACTTCTTCTTACAATGCTGAAGCTCGTACATTTTCTTTAAAGTTTAGGTAACTTTTTTTTCTTTAAAGTTTTTGTTATGTGTATATTTTGTAATAACCCGTCCATTTTGACTTTTTTTCAGTCAAACAGTACCACCTACTCCAGGTCAGCCGGTAAAAGAACCCATGTTTATTCCTGTGGCAGCAGGGCTTCTCAATTCAAGCGGCAAGGATATGCCATTATCATCAATCTATCATGACGGGAAATTAGAGTCTGTTACATGTTGCGGTCAGCCCGTTTACACCACTGTTCTCAGAGTTACAAAGGTAACTTTATATTTGACGAGGCTTGGAAAAGTCAAAATTATATTGATATCAAAAAGGTTAAAATTTACTCGTGTATTTGCATTCAGGGTGAAGAAGAATTTACATTCTCTGATGTGCCGGAGAAACCGATTCCATCTCTGTTGCAGGGTTACAGTGCTCCTATCCGCTTGCAATCTGATCTCACAGACGATGATTTGTTTTTCCTTCTTGCTCATGATTCAGATGAATTTAATCGGTAATTCTTCTTAACAGAAACAGACACATATTAAACAAAATCGAGTATTTAAAGACGTTTTTTTATCGTTATTACAGTTGGGAAGCTGGACATATATTGGCACGGAACTTGATGCTTAGCCAAGTTGTTAATTTCCAAAAAAGTAGTCCGTTGGTTCTTGATCCGCAATTTGTGCATGGTATTAAATGCATACTTTTGGATTCGAGTCTTGACAAGGTATTTTACTCGTTTTTTCTCTTGAGCTTACTTTTCTTCTAGTTTTTTCGATTTTGAAGAAATCGAAGAACTAAATTGATTTGTTTAATGTAGGAATTTATTGCGAAAGCAATAACTCTCCCTGGTGAAAGTGAAATAATGGACATGATGGAAGTAGCCGACCCTGATGCGGTCCATGCGGTTAGAAAATTTATCAGAAAGCAGCTAGCTTCTCAACTCAAGCACGAGTTCTTAAATTTGGTACTAACATTAACTAATAACCATTCTTTTTGTCGAAGATGTTGTGAGTATTAATAGTGACATGCTTGGCAGGTGAAAGAAAATAGAAGCTCAGAGAAATACGTGTTTGACCACACAAATATGGCTAGACGGGCTCTAAAGAACACTGCCCTTGGTAAAAAAAAAATCTTTATTGTTGACCTTTTGGTATTATTAGGCATGGAAATCTTTGTATGGTTGACTGTTGACTTTATCGATTTGAAAAAAAAAGGATATCTTGCATCTCTTGAAGATGAAGAAATGACTGAGCTTGTGTTGCACGAATACAAAACCGCTACAAATATGACAGATCAGTTTTCGGCTCTGGCAGCCATTGCTCAGAAAGCGGGTAAAGCCCGTGATGATGCTTTGGCTGATTTCTATAACCAATGGCAGCATGACTATCTGGTACCTTCTCTATACCCTCTATATGCGTTTTTCAAGTTTCTGGGGTCTTTACCAGATTTTATGTGGGATTTCAAGAAAAAAACTAGAATTTTGGTTGATGTGTTAGTTTTTCTCTTGATTTCTAGGTTGTTAACAAGTGGTTTGCACTTCAATCATCGTCGGATATTCCTGGGAATGTTGAGAATGTTCACAAACTTCTGAGTCATCCAGCATTTGACCTTAAGAATCCCGACAAGGTTGGAATTTTCTCTTCATAAAAACTCATTTGCTGTTACACTATTTTGGAGGTCGCATCTTCAACCCATTGACGTGAAAACGAGTTAATTTGAACAGGTGTTCTCTTTGATTGGAGGATTTCGTGCTTCGCATGTTAATTTCCATGCCAAAGATGGTTCGGGCTACAAGTTCTTGGGAGAAGTTGTGTTACAGCTTGACAAACTCAACCCACAGGTGAAAATGACTCCATTACAAATTCTCGTTCTTCTTATTTGGGTCTTGGTGAGATTACAGTTTTGCCCTTCGCTTGACTGTAGGTGGCGTCTGGCATGGTTACAGCCTTTTCTAGGTGGAAGCGGTATGATGAGACCCGACAAAACCTTGCTAAGGTTGTGATCTTTTAATTTAGATGTGGCTCGATGGCCGTATTTTAATTGAATGTTCCTCTTTTAGCTACAATTTTCTCTGACCCGTTTGAGATAATGCACAATCTTAAGTAAACGGGTTGAAATTATATCACGCGCTTTTTTTTTCTCTAAATGATACTGTATATGGATGATTGAAATTGTTAAATGACCCTGGAAACAGGCACAACTGGAGATGATCGTGTCAGTTAACGGGCTTTCGGAGAATGTATACGAGATTGCTTCAAAGAGTTTGGCTGCTTAAAAGTTAAAACCATCTTCTCCTTGTTTACCAAATTGGCAATCATACAAAAATGGATTAGAATGAATAAAGCTCTTTTGGTTTTCATGTAGTTACTGGTACACTTGTAATGATTTGCATCAATAAACAAGGTTTGTGATAGAAATTTCCACACTAAGTTTGCATTTTGTCTATACTGGATTTGTGATAGAAATGTCCACATTATGGGTCTTGGTTTGTGATTTTGCACATACAAATAGGGTTGTAAACGAACCGAACGTTCAACGAATAGTTCGTGAACTGTTCGTCGGGAAGTTCGTTTACGTTTGTTCGTGTAATTAATGAACGGACATGAACAGAGGTCTCGTTCGTTAGATTGTGTTCGTGAGCGTTTGGTAACGTGTTCATGAACGTTCGTTCATGTTCGTTTGTTCATATTGTTCATGAAAGATTTATGTAATTTTATTGATTTTATCTAAACCTTTTATATTATTTAGTTTTTATTTATTTTATTACCCTTTAAATTAAAATAGGAAACCATATTCCTACCTTTTATGCACCGTTCCCCTTTCTTTGCTCAATATTCATATCGACGAACACTATTGACCTTCCTTCCACGATTATGTCTTCAAGTTCCAGTGTTGCTCCCTCCGCTATCCACCTCTAGCCTCTATTGCTTTCGCCAGTTTTAATTTTTTTCGTGAACACGTTCATTTCCTTAATGAATGAACACGAACAAATGTCTCGTTTGGTTAGGGTCCATGAACTATTAGTGAACACATGTATTTCCTTGACGAACGAACTCGGTGTTTCGTTCGGTTCGTTTACAACTCTACTTACAAACTACACTTGCAGTGATACATCCATGGGTTTGTGCATCTTGTATTTAAAAAACTGCTTAATAATTAGCAAGTTATTTGTATGATTTTTATAAAAATGGTTCTAATATGGAGAAGTTTTTAAAAAGGTATACAATATTGATTTACAAAATATGATGGGGTACAAGATTACAATTATGTGTGTATATTGTCAATATTTAATTATACATATACGTGTTAAAATTAAAAAAATAAGTATTTATGTTTGATAATATACGTATATGTATAAATGTACATTCATGTATATAAAGGAAGATTATGATTCTGAACATGTTTTTCCCCTCTTCATCGTTAAACTTCTCAAAGTGAACCCAAATATCAGATTTCACTGATTTACTTTTAGTTTGTATGGTTTATGTTTGATTTTGAACAGGTTCGTAGCTTCCTTTTATCTCCTTTGCTGGATTCGCAGCTTGATAAATACTCGACATCAATTGAATCTATTTAAGTATAATCACATAAATATTATAAAGAAAAAAAATGACTCCTACATAGAATCATGTTGTTAATATTCAATGAAGATTAGTGTAATGGAACATGGAATTTT
>JARYGA010038350.1:0-62952 GCA_030545235.1 Helianthus tuberosus | reverse complement strand
TTCTGCAACAGCTTCCTTTTTAATCTCGAAAGCTGGAATTTCTATCTGCTTTATCACTCGAACCTCTTCTTCATCATTCTTACCTTTCCTTCTTTCTGCATCTCTCTCAGCTTTAAATTTTAAAAGCTCTTTCATTCTTTCTGCATCATAATTATCATCACTATCATCTTGTTTTTTAACCTCCTTTTATCTGCCCAATATGAATTATCATCATCATTGTCTTTAACAATTTGAGCAACAAAAACTTTATGATCTTCAGTTCTGTTAGGATCATAATCATCCCAACTGAACTCTTTTGGAAACCTTTCGTCATCTTGATCTGTCAGACATACTTTACTCTCGGCTGAAATATATTTGTCCCAACCGAACTCTTTTGACGATCTTTCAACATTTTGATTAACTACATACACTTTCTTTGATTCTTCAATCTCCTTTCTAGCATGAGCAGTTTGTGTTTGTTGTTGATACGGCTGTTGAGCAACTTGATGATAAATCGCTTTCCGATAATAATCATTGTTGTTGAAAGGATTTTGAGATCCACTTGCTTCTCGGTTTGTGCATTCTCGCTTAAAATGCCCTTTTTCCCGGCAACGAAAACAAGTAACTTTAGGTTTATCAAAACCTAAAGTAGAAACATTAGCATCACGGAAATCATCTCTTCCTGTGATCTGCTTGAATTTCTCAGCTCTTCTCAACACGCTCGCCAAACACCATTTTATATCCATCAATTCCATCTCCTCAGCATCAACCTGATCGTAATCCTCTTTTGTCAACATTGGATTTCCGATCCTACCTGCATTTAAACTCCCATAAGACTCTAACACAGTCACCAACAAAGATATGTGACTTTTTGCAACTTCTTCCGAGTAATTTTGATCATTCTCAAGATTTAGTGCAATGTTGCATTGTAGAACTTTGCCACTCTTGGTCGCTGAAAAATTTGGATCAAATGATGGATATGAAGAAAATACAGTTTTGCTACTTGATCCTGGAGATGAACTTTCAGAAGAACTTTTGGCATTGAAAGCAGTTTCGATCTTTTGTGCAATGTTGGTCTTATCACTAACACCACCTTTGTAATACAAACCAATGTCTTGTTCTCCATCATAGTTCTTCATTCTCGCTATATTTCTTTGTTCCATCTCTTGAGCTTCGAGTTGTTCAATGAAATCACTCAGCGATAGATTGTCAAAATCAGGTTTATTTTTTAACATCATAAGATACGTTCCCCAAACATCATGTGGCAACGCATCGGCCAACTTTTCAATCAATTCTTCTTTATCTTTTTGGATGTTCAATCTATTCATGTTTTTCACCAAATTGCAATATCTATCAATAATCTGTTTGGTGTTTTCAGTTCTTAATCCATGGAATAGATCAAATTCTCTCTTCATAAGAGATGTTTTATTCTTGATCATCTCTTTACTACCAACAAACTTCGATTTTAGTTCTTTCCATATTGACTGTGCACTTCCGTTGTGTTGTAGTAAAATCAAGATTTCATCCTTAATAGCTTGCTGCAAGAGACTAACCATCAACTTTTCATTTTTGTATTTCTGTTTTTCTTCAACACTTAAGTCTTTAATATCAACCTTCTTTCCGTCGTCCTTAACCGGTCTAATATATCGATATTCAGTATAATCCCATGCATCTAGGTAATATGCTTGAACCCAATTTTCAAAACGTTCGGCCCAACCACTATACTCCTCAATACTCATAAGCTTAGGCGGTTTTTGCGTAGTCCCTGTTTCATTTTCTAACATCGTATTACGAGTCACAGTCATCGGAGTAGCAAAGGCGTTGTAGAACTCGTTTTCCATGATTCGGTTTCCAAAGTTTCACAAACACAATCTTTCAAACGAAATGAATATCTTCAAACAAAATGATCTTTCAAGCGGAATGAACTTTCAAACGAAATGAACCGTTTTTTACAAAAGTGTATGATTCAAACGAAATGGACAAACTGGTGCGAAATGAAGTCAACTAAACCATTTCGTACGAAATGAGATGATGTTTCACACGAATTGGAACTTGGTTTGGAATGGAAGCCTTTTCGTACGAAATCAAAACACTGTCTCGTGCGAAATTCGCGTGAAATGAAGATGACGTCACACGAATCGGACAGTTTTTGAACAATTTGATCAATTTTTTCTTCGATTTAAGATCTGATTCTTTCAAGGCTTTGTTAAAACACTGTTTCGCTTATAATGTGACAAAATCAAGCCATTTTATCCGAAAAAACTCGTTTAATTTTGAAAAATGTGTAAAAGAAGGTGTAGAAATCAGAATTTTCAGCTGAAATGGTAAGAACTCTTCCTCCTGAGCTCTGATACCACTTGTAGGATCATTTGCACGACCAAAACGAGTCGTTCAGAAGAGTTCTAATCAATACGAGTGGCGGAAACAAACGTATTCGAAGTCGTTTCAGCTGATTTGCACACAGATTCTCTTTAAACTGTCTCTGTATTGTTATCAGATCATTTTACAATGCTGGAGACACTTCGGCAGAGCTTCGCTACCGAAATCAGAACGTTACAAATGAAATCACCAAGGAACATATATATAGGCAGTTCATATCGCACGAAATGACTCATGCGAAATGAACATTGTCATTTGGTACGAAATGGACAATTCCATTTCGTGCGAAATGGACCAGTCACATATATTTCTCATTTTCTTGTATTTCGTGCCCTAATCTTTCTACACTATTACAAGACATGATACAAAACGAAGTCGACAGACATATGCACCAACAATCTTCTACCCCAAAACGTTTTTTTGAAATTCAGTTTGGCTGTCAGTAAGATTTCGCTCAATGAAATAGACAAAATCCTTAAGTGAGTATATTGTCCATTTCATTGAGTAAAATCTTTTTGACTTATCCTAAACTTCCATCCAATTTATAACGCCAAAACATACAAAAACATTATTGAGTTTTGTTGTCAATAAAGTTTAGCTGTATGGGGTGGACAACATTGTCAGTTATCTTTCTTAACCGAGGATTAACAATGTTGCCCATCTCATACAGCAAAAAATTATTGATTTTAGCATGATCAAAATTTGAGGTTTAAGGTGATCTTATTTCGTGGCGTTCTTTTTATCGGTAAAACGCCAAAAAAGTTAAAAAAATCAAACATCGTTATTGTAAAAATTCAAGATTGTTGGCTGAAATGATCTAAACTCAATAACATTTTGCTGCATGAGATGGACAAATCTTTAAGAAAAAGATGCTGATGTCAGACTGTGTGCTTCCAAACAGCAACACAAAAAACTACTTGAAAAACAAAGAAAAAATGAATCATACAAAAGTCGAACCAGCCAGTTAACATGATTCAAAAAAGAAGAAAGAGACTGGTGATAGAGAAGATTTGGAAGATCAATTGTTTATGTATTCTTTTTTTATTTTCCTTTTCAGTTAATTGTTATATAATAAAACGCCATATATAATAAAAACGCCAAAACAGCCAAAATGCTTGTTTAAACGATATCATCCAGTTAAATGCCACAAAAACTCCCAAACTATAATAAAATTACTTTGAAAAATTATTATAAAAAACCTAAAAAAAATAATAATAATAATAAAAAATAAAAAGCAAACTTGAAAATGTAACTAGAAACAGTAAATACAAAATCAGTAATACTGAAGAATCTAAAACGCCAAACTTGAAAGATGGGACGTGTTACAGACTTCAGAGATAAAGCTTATCAAAAACATTAATTACAAAACAGTAACTGAAAAGACGAATACTTTATTATAATAATGCACCGCCTAATTTAGGTGCCAAAAAGACATCCTATAAAATGATACGTCTCTGCAACTTCCATTTAATCAAACCAAAAAAACAAACGCCAATACTACTAAATACCACCAACTTTAAACGTCAACAAATAAACTGAATGAATTGTTATCAGAGGGGAGTAAATCAGAAAGATTTTGCTGCATGAGATGGACAAAATTTCAAGAAAAAGATACTGATGCCAGTCATATGGCATTTTGTATTTTTTGTTCTTGAAGAAGGTTTGGATGAGGAGAAGAGATCAATGACACTGAAGAGTGAGTTCACTATAAAGATGAAGATCCAAATAAAGAAAAAGCGAAAAACCCACTCACACGCCATAGATCTATGTCCCCAAACATCCACAAAAAAGCCAGTTCAACAGACGAGCAGGCAAAAAAAAAAATCAAACCGATGGGTTTGTTAAGTTTTACATAAAACGCCATATATTTGGTGCCAGTTCTTGTACTATTAAAGAAGAGAGAGACTGATAACAATGAAGATTGAGAAAAGAGATCCGATTAGGATTTTGAATTTATTTCATTCCCTTGTATTTTTTTTCCTGTGGTTGAAATATAATTTAACAATAGTAAAACACCAAGATACCACAAACGCCAAAATGTTTATAAAAAATAATAGAACAATAGGCCATCTTGTTTAAAACCCCTTGGAAAACGCCATTCAAATAGATTTCCTGCCCCTTCGGGTTCAATGGCATACGATGTGAATAAACGCCATAAAAGCCATAAACGCCAAAATGTTGATACAATGAAACCATTAAAACGCCATTAAATATTGAATTTGGTTAACGCCAAAAATCTTAAAAACCAAAAATTAAAACAACATTGGGAAAAGCGGAACTGGAAAAGCAGAAAATGAAAGGACAACAAAGTCCCTCCGCCCTTTTCTAAGCGGCGTGACACGTGTTGGGCCAGGAAGCGTTCTCACACTTTTGAGTGTTTTCTCCCGATCCCGTTTATATGTATATATATATATAGGAGAAGGATCCGTTAGGAACCACTCTTTATTGCGAGAACCGCGAGAACCAATGTGAACACAACCAAAAATACCTAAAAATAGCTTAAAAACACAAATTTTTTTTTAATATTTTTTATAAAAAAATCGCTACTTTTAGTTAGGTTTTTCTTTTTTTTTGGGTGGGGGGGGGGGTGGGGTTTAGGTTTTTTAGCTATTTTTTGTTGTGTTCACATTGGTTCTCGCAATAAAGGTGGTTTTCGCATGAACCTTACCCTATATATATAGGACAAAGATCCGTTAGGAACCACCCCTTATTGCGAGAACCGCGAGAACCAATGTGAACACAACCAAAAATACCTAAAAATAGCTAAAAAACACACAATTTTTTTTAATATTTTTTATAAAAAAATCGCTACTTTTGGTAGGAAAAAAAAAATTATTTAAATTTTTGTCTACTAAAAGTAGCGATTTTAATTTAGGCCCGAGACAAAGCCTATGTGCCCTGACTGCACCTCGCGTCTTTGCTAACTATTGGTTAGGGTCGTTCATTTGTTACTAAACTAGTTGACGCCCCGCCCGCGTTGCAGGGCGATGGCCGAATAATTCTCAATCAATTAAAAAAAGACAACTATAATTTTGCTAGGAAAAAAACTAAAACGATGATAAGACCGTAATTTTCGGCTCAGGGCAAAACTGTAATTTTTCAGGACTAATGAGCGAGTGTTAGGCAGCTCTTTGACATGAAAAAAAAAATTAAATGGAGTGAACCAATTAAAACAAAAAACTTTTATAGTTTTGCTAAAAAAAAATAAAACGATAGGAAAAACGTAATTTTGAACCGAGGGCGAGATGATAATTTTAATTAAGGGATTAAATCGTAAATTAAAAGGACCAATGGTACGGGTCAAAACGGTTCGCGTCGAAACGGTTCGGCTCGAAACGGTACAGGTCGAAACGGTTCGCGTCGAAACGTTTCGCGTCGAAACGTTTCGCGTCGAAACGGTTCGCGTCGAAACGTTTCGCGTCGAAACGGTTCGCGTCGAAACGGTTCGCGTCGAAACGGTTCGCGTCGAAACGGTTCGCGTCGAAACGGTTCGGGCCGAAACGGTACGGGCCGAAACGGTTCGCGTCGAAACGGTACGGGCCGAAACGGTTCGCGTCGAAACGGTTCGCGTCGAAACGGTTCGCGTCGAAACGGTTCGCGTCGAAACGGTTCGCATCGAAACGGTTCGCGTCGAAGCATTTAATGAAAAATTTTGGATTTTTTAGAAATTTTTTTGATTTTTTAGAATTTTTATGATTTTTTAAAATTTTTTTGATTTTTAGATTTTTTGGAATTTTTTTGATTTTTTTGGAATTTTTTTTATTTTTAGATTTTTTAGAATTTTTTTATTACAATTTGTTAAGTTAGCAGGGGTAATTTGGTAATTTCACCCAAAGTTAACAAAATAAATGGATGGAGTTAAGTTAGTGGACTGAAATGGTTACGAAAATGAAACTAATAGACTGAAATCGCAATTTTTAAACTAATGGACTGAAACCGTTATTTTTGACAAACCTTAGGGACGAAAACAGTAATTAACTCTAATCTTTATTATCAATGACTATGCACAGATATTGTTAATGATGAAAAAAATACACTATTTACCGTGGTGGATCATGGATTTTTCGGTTGTGTGTTCCACATGGAAATGGCCATACCTTGACGGATTTTCCTTGTGCTTACCATTTTTAGGACATACCCTGATCCACAAGGGAATGGAAACGAAAAGCAATGCTCGGTCAATGCATGTATGTTTTTCCAAGCACCTGTATTCACATAGTTGAAAGATGGCTTATCTTTATATCACATCCAAGCATGACATTGTACAGTAGAGAGTAAAGGGTGACCAATCATGTGATCAGGATAGTTGGCTATAGTGGTTTACAGAAAATAACAACGAGAACAATAACAATAATAACTTGTGAAATTTCCGCAGACATTACGGCGTGAATTTGTTATGTATCGGCTCAACTCCTTATGGTACCTACATATGGTATACTAACTAGGAGAAAAAACCAACAAAAAGAATTGTGATATGTTAAAAAAAGGGTGAGGGTATTGATATATCCCCACTTTTTATGTGCACACCTCCCAGAGGTGGCGTATAGGACAATAAGGGGAGTATAGAGTGTGAAAGCATTAAATGTGTCAGAAAAGGGGTTTTTGATACACCTCTCATTGCCCTATGAGAGGCGTATAAGGTTGTGGTAGTTGGAGCATTAAATCCTATACGCCTCTCATTGAGCTATACGCGGCTTATCCGCACGACTTTCGATGAATTTAAGGTATAATTACTGACATGCAGGGAGTTCAGCCTGAAAAAGCGTGAAGGTGACCCCATACAACCCTTATCGACCAATAATGTTTATTTACCCAAGCATACGGGATTTATTTGATTTAAAATTATTCAAACTCATAAAATACCGATGAAATGATGAAAATTCTCAAATAAAAACGTTGGTTGAGACCGTGAAGCATAAAGATGTCGTTTTTGGACATTGGTAATTTTTTTGGCGAAGATTCGAACCATTCGTACGTCTCCGAAAGCGTTTGGTTATCCGGCATTGATCGAGGTGAGGAGGAGGTTCTGTCTGTGCCTCGTTGTGATGACGGGGGTGTGCGACCCGTGTTACCTGACTTGAACCAGGTGTTTGTAGATGAGGGGAACCATCTTACATTGCCCAAAGTTATCCGCGACACGAATACGAGACTTACCATTTGTATACGGAAAACCAACACAAGTTAGAGTATGAGGAAGGTGCTAAGGAGTTTGAGGAAAATGATAACGAAGTCGAAGAAGGTGCTAACGACTTTTAGGAAAATGATAACGAAGTCGAGGAATGTGCTAAGGACTTTGAGGAGAATGATAACGAAATCGAGGAAGGTGTAATGCACTTTGAGGAGGGAGTTGACGACGATGAAGGTGCTAACGAGGAAGGTGTTGACGACGACGAACGTAATAACAAGGAACGTACTAACAAGGAACGTGCTAACGAGTAAGGTGCTAATGACCAGAAAAAAAACAAAAAAGGTATGACATAACCGTCAATTACGTGTTATTCGTGTTATATAATGTTGATATAATTTTAAAGTGAAAAAAATGATTTTGTATACGTGTTATTCGTTATATATAATTTTTATTAGGTAGGAGAAATCTAGAAAATGTTTGACCTAACCCGACCTTAACCCGAACCCGACCTGAAAATTGTGACATACATATTAACCCGATTTCGTTATCATTTTGGTGAAATATTATATATGTTCTAGTGAAATATTTTGTTAAAAATAGATTACTTAGACTTGTAAATGAACCGAACGAACACGAACGATGCATGTATACTGATTAAAAGTAGAAAATGTATGACCCGAAATTTCATACAAACCCGAAAATGTGTCATACATATTAACCCAAACCCGATGTTCAACCCGAATTTTTTTTATTGTTTTTTCGACAAATTAATATATTAAATTCATTTATGTGGATTTCTAATGTACTTTTTTTTGAGGTATTTGGGTCACTTGAAGAGTTGAAGAATTGGGTTTACAAAAGAGAAGTTGCGAAAGGTTACGTCATTGTGACCCAACGAACGATAACAAAAGGCGAAGGTTCGTCAGCAAGGAGAGTGAAGATATGGTTGCAATGCAATCGTGGCGGCGAACCCAAAAGTAAAGCAACAGTTCGGCGTTCCGGTAGCAAAAAGGTTGGTTGTCCTTTTAGTCTGATAGAGAAAGTAGACTCAAGTAGTGGTAAGTGGAGCCTTGTGGAGAAGAAAAACATTCATAACCATGAGCCTGCTGAATTTCTCGAGGGCCACGCATTTGCTAGAAGGCTGACCCCGGACGAAAAATCACTGGTGGAGAGACTTTATCTGCAAAACATGAAGCCTACAAATATACATTTAACCATAAGAAAACAAAACCCACATAGCGTGTGCATTCTACAAGACGTACAAAACATGATAAAAAAGATTAAACTCAAAATGTACGGCGTTCGAACTCCAATGCAGATATTGGAGAGCGTGTTGCAAGAAGAAAGGTACGTTTATTTCACCAGGGTGAATCCCTCCACAAACGCGGTCGAGGAGGTTTTTTTCGTTCATCCGGACTCGTACAACATGTGGCATGCATTCCCACATGTGTTGATGATTGATGCTACCTACAAGACGAATGAGTATAAGCTTCCGTTTATTCAAGTTGTGGGTGTGACATCGACACACAAGTCTTTTTGTGTGGCTAATGCGTTTGTCTCTAAAGAAAAAAAAAGATAACTTCTTAAGGGTCCTGGAGAAGCTCAAAGAATTGTTGGTAGATTGTATGGAGCCACGTGTAATTGTAAGAGATAGGGATCAAGCTTTGATGAATGCTTGTGATAAAGTATTCCCAAAAGCTTCCAAATTGCTATGTTGGTGGCACCTCTCACAGAAGATTCTAAAACACTGTTGGGCAAAATTTACGGATTAAGACTGGAAAATATTCAAGCTTTCTTGGTCTCGACTGTGTAGTTCTCCCACACTGACGCTATATAATTATAACTTTGAGCGGCTTTTCACGCGACTGACTAACGACGAACGATCAGGTACATTTTATATGAGTTTACATACATTCATCCATACATATATACATACAAACATTATAAATCATTGAATTCAATTTTTTTCAGATGTCCTGGATTATTTGTATAATGTGTTGCTGAAAGATTATAAAGAAAAGTTCGTTTCAGCTTGGACTAACACAGTCCCCAATTTTGGTCAACATACAACCAACAACGTTGAAAGCCGGCATTCTAAGTTTAAGAGATACATTAAAGGGCCAAACAACTCGCTCCATAGACTTGTGTGGCTTGTTGGCAAAGTTGTAGAGTCACAACACATACAAATAAAACTTAGTTTTCAGGAGAGCAGGTCCGTGCAAATGGGGACTACAGAATACCGTTTTTTGACAACCTACACGGTAATGTTTCCCAAAAAGCCTTAGAGTTGTTGGTTGTCTAGAGGAAAAAGCTACATGCGTTGAGGGTAGGAGGGGGGACTTGTGGCCACCAGCTTTCTACAGGATGGAGTGGTAGGAAAGTACAGGTAACATAACAACTATAACATATGCTTCGATCCATAGAATATAATCATCATTATACTTCATGTTTTAACATCATTATACTTCATGTTTTAACAATGATTCTTGAAAAACAGGTTGCAAAATTCCACTTGCCGCGATAGACAAATTCTGGACAAAACTTGATTTTTTGACAGAAAAACTTAATCAAGACGATTGTAATATTCAGGCGGAAATGGATAGACTCACACAGCAACTACAGGTGCAACCACCTCTAGTGTTAAAAAGTATGTTGTCGAAGATGAAAGCGGCGTTGAATCAAAGTATGACTGACCATCAACCGCCTGAGGTACAACAAGATACCCGGGGCAGTCCAACTACGAAAGTAAAACAACAAAAGAATGAAGACCTTGCGAGACTTAAAGATAAACAACCCGAATCAGAGAGGAACGACTACACTCAAAAGCCAAATGTGCGACGTAGTCGTTCAAAGAAAAGCAAAGAAAAAAAAATACACTTCTGATTATAGATAAAGACTTTCCATTGTTGGCCGGGCACAGATACATACGTACATACATACATATTTTTAGAATTCTTTTTAATTTTTAATTTTTTAATATTTTTGACTTTTTTTATTTTTTTTTGCCAACTATAGGTACAAAAACATGATTGAGTGTTTTAAGGATTGGCTTCCATCTAGCTATCGGAGATACATAACACATATCGAAGATGCCCAGTCGGACAATCACTGTGGGTTTCGATCCATAGCTATGGGTTTGGGGTTGGACCAGAAACAGTGGAAGTGGGTCCGCCAAGAGCTACTCGACGAGATGTTCATTAATAAAAAGCGTTGGGGGCATATACTTGAATCATTGGACAAGGGATGTTATGACAATGTGTATCGATCGATAAATTGGTTAAATGTTGAACCTGCACCAAAGGCATTCTGGATGGTGTTGCCCTACACAGGGTTGTTGGTGGCTCAAAAATTTGGTGTGATTGTTCAACATTTAAGAAACGATGTTTGTCAAACTTACTTCTTGATGTTCGATGGACTGCAGGTTTACCCAAACCATTCCATTTCAACGATCACTTATGTCGAAGATTGCCATTTCATCATGGTTAAGTTAGCGGATGATAGCTCGATGCCAGTACCAAATGGACTTTGGAATATATACCGAAGTATGGAAGCTATGGAATGGGAGACAATGTACATGTCTCATATTGCACAGGGTAGGGCGTTACTACGTAGTAATAGAAGTCGACAAAAAGAAGTTATTGACTTGTATTAGGTGTAGCATCCGTGAAACATAATGTACGCAACGAATTTATTAATGTTTCTCTTTAATATAATTTAAATATATTGTAACATCCGTCAAATATAGTGTACGCAACAATTTTTTTATAAAACATTTTTAATTAAAGTGCTTCATATAAAAGAAAGGAGTACAAAATAAAAGAAAACTATTGTTTTAAAGGGATTTAAAATTATTGACTCAAAATAAAAATGAAATATGTTTTTGTTTTTTTTTAAAGAAAAGGAATTAATTTTAATATAAATAAATGAATAATAAAAAATGTCCAAAAATGCAAAACACTGGCCCTAAACCAGTTTCAACGCGGCTCGAACTCGTGACCTCTCAGTTAAATGCACCCGTCCCTTCCACTAGGACAAGTGTCTCACCCGTTGATTATCCCGGTTCTTTTTTCTCTTATACTAAGTTTCATAGATTCAAAAAGAAAGAAAAAAACAACTCCTCTACTCCGCTCATTGACCCATACGACTCTCATTGACCCCAAACACCTTTTCCAACTTCAATAAAGGGGTAAATAGATCTAAAATTCAAAACCCACACACTAAAACACCAAGAATACACACACAAACGCTCTGGACCACACGATTTTCACAAGACAAACTCTGAACTACACGATGAAGGTTAGTTTGTATTCCAAATTTTATTGCTTAATCTTTAACCTTTTTTTTATTTTTTGGTTTTATTTCCGCCGTTTGTGGTGGTGTTGGGTTTAACGGTGGTGGGGGATTAACGGTGGTGGGGGATTGACGGCGGTGGGGATTGACGGCGGTGGGGGATTGACGGTGGTGGGGATTGACGGCTGTGGTGGTGGGGATTGACGGCTGTGGTGGTGGTGGTTGTGGTGGTGGGGATTGACGGCGGTGGTGGTGGTGGTTGTGGTGGTGGTGGTTAGGCGGGTGTGGTGGTGGCTGTGGTGGTGGTGGTTAGGCGGGTGTGGTGGTGGTTGTGGTGGTTCGGGGGCTGTGGTGGTAGTTAGTCGGGTGTGGTGGTGGTGGTGAGGCGGCTGTGGTGGTGGTGGTGGTGAGGCGGCTGTGGTGCTGGTGGTGATGGTTCGGCTGTGGTGGTGGTGGTGCTTGGATATGATTTTTTTTAACAATATATTTTTGGATGCCGAGTCTAATGCTATAATTGTATGTTTTATTAACAGGATATCGAATGTCGGTGTTTTGATGGTGGTGGTAGCGTAATCCTTATGGAGAAGTACATTGCGTTCATATTTCAGATTCAAACGCTTAACTGCATTCGTATTCCAGATTCATGCACTGGAACGTCCACCAACGACAATGCTTCTGCGTCACCAACCTCGAGGGAGAACTCCTTCTGTATGGATTGGTTCTTCATGCTGTGGAAGCGGTTACCAAGAATGCTTCTGCAACAACGAGGGAGCGCTAGATCAGGTCGGAGGTTCTTCATGTGGTAATTGGGAAGCGGAAAGCACGTTTACCGTGGAATGCATCCTTAAACTTGATAGCAACAATATGGTGACCGAATAGAGATCTGAATAACCGATATAGTTTGCAAGAATTTAAGAATATGTAACAGTTAGCGATTTAGGGTTTAGGGTTTAGTCGTTACATATTGTATTAAAGTGACATGTTTAGTGTATTAATATAAAACGATGTTTCGTGTATTTATTGCGTTATGGTTAATAAATGACAAGTGAAAAACATAATAATAATTGATAAATAAAAAAATTGACATTTTATAATACACACAATTCATTTCATAAAATATGAAGTTTTAAATAATAATAATAATAATAATAATAATAATATTAAATAATAATATTACTTAATAAAAAACCATATGCACATTTAAAAAAAACGATGATATAACTAGACCCGGCAAACGGGTCGGGCCGGGGGTCGGGTAGGGTCATGGACCCCCGGCCCGATCCGTTTGCCGGGTCTAGTTATAACATCGTTTTTTTTAAATGTGCATATGTTTTTTATTATTATTATTATTATTATTATTATTTAAAACTTCATATTTTATTAAATGAATTGTGTGTATTATAAAATGTCAAATTCTTTATTTATCAATTTTTATTATAAAAATTGATATATACAAAACTTGACATTTTATAATACACACAATTCATTTCATAAAATATGAAGTTTTAAATAATAATAATAATAATAATAATAATAATAATAATAATAATAACATATGAACATTTAAAAAAAACGATGTTATAACTAGACTCAGCAAACGGGTTGGGCCGGGGGTCGGGTAGGGTCATGGGTCAAAACGGGTTCGGATCAAAGCGGGTTCAGGCCAAAACGTATTTAAGCAATGGTGTTTGTCAAACTTACTTCCCGTTTGTTCGATGGTCCGGAGGTTTACCCGAACTATTCCATTTTATCGATCGCTTATGTCGAAGGTGTCTATTTCATCATGGCTAAGTTAACGAAATGATTGCCCGATGCCGGTACGAAATGGACTTTGAAATACCTCACCGAAGTATAGAAGCTATGGAATGGGTGACAATGTACATGTCTCGTCTCGTATTACACAGGGTAGGGCGTTACTAGGTAGTAATAGAACTCCACAAAAAAGAATTTGTTAACTTGGCAAAGATGTAACATCCGTGAAATATTGTGTACGCAACAATTTTTTATAAAAAAAAATATTAATTAGGGTGTTTTATAACATAAAAACCCTTAATTACCACACAATTTTTTTTAAAAAATTAATAGCATATGAGTCGTATAGGGCAATAAGACCTGTACACAACTCCAATAAGGTGCTCATTAACCAATAAGTCTTCCCTGATGGACACATTATGAGTGTCTCATTGACCAATAAGTCTCTCCTGGTGGTTTCCACTTTTATCAAAGGTGGAATGGTTCAACTAGGGGAGGCTTATTGGTCAATGAGACACTCATAATGTGTCCACCAGAGGAGGCTTATTGGTCAATGAGCAACTCAATATGTGCATATGCTTTATTATTATTATTATTATTATTATTTATTATTATTATTATTATTATTATTATTATTATTATTATTATTATTCAAAACTATTCAAAACTTCTTATTTAAAACTTCATTAATATTAACCACATCAATTGTGTTTAATTAATTTTTTTATTTTAATTGTTTAATTAATTTTTCAGTTTTGATTGATTTAAAAAAATTTCCTTTTTAACTTATAAATAAACAGTAAAGGAAATTTATTTAATTAATAAATTTCTATTAATGTTTAATTAATTTTTCTGTTTTAATTATTTAATTAATTTTTCTGTTTTAATTAATTTAATAAATTTTGTGTTATAACCTATAAATAAACATTAACGGAAATTTATTTAATTAATAAACTTCCTTTAATGTTTAATTAATATATTAAGATAATTATTCATTTAATAATTTTTTGTTATAACTAATAAATAAACATTAAAGGAAATTTATTTAATTAAGATTAAAAAAGAAAAAAAAAACTCCTATACGCCTCTCATAGATCTACACGCCACAAACCAGTTGTCCGCCCGGATCGAACTCGTGACCTCTCCGTTAAATGCACCCATCCCTTCCACTGGGAAAAGTGTCTCACCCATTGATTATCCCGATTGTTAATTCTCTTATACTAGGTTCCAAAGATTAAAAAGGAAAAAAACCTACTATATGCCTCTCATAGACCCATACGCCTCTCATTGATCCACAAACTGCTTTTCAAGTTTGACTAAAGGGAGAATAGATCTAAAAGTTCAAAACCCACACACTAAAACACCAAGAACACACACACAAACGCTCTCTCTCGTATCGTTCGATCTCTCTCGTATAAAGCTATACGCTCCAGATTTTCATAAAAGGTTAGTGTATTATTTCATCTTTCCTTTGTCTATTTTTGATTTTTTTTTTAACTTTTGGCCGATGGTGGGTGGTGTTTGATGGTTTTCGTGGTGGTGTTTGACGGTGAGGGTTAGTTTTTGACGGTGGCAGTTAGTGTTTGACGGTGAGGGTTAGTTTTTAACGGTGGCGATTAGTGTTTGACGGTGAGGGTTAGTTTTTGACGGTGGAGGTTTGGGTTTTGACGGTGGCAGTTAGTGTTTGACGGTGGCGGTTTTGGTTTTGACGGTGGCAGTTAGTGTTTGACGGTGAGGGTTAGTTTTTGGGGTCAGTTGTGGGGGTGGTGGTTGGGGGTCGGCTGTGGTGGTGGTGGCGGCGGGTCAGGTTTGGTGGTGGTGGCGGCGGGTCGGGTTTGGTGGTGGTGGCGGCGGTTTGGGTGTGGTGGTGATGGCGGCGGGTCGGGTGTGGTGGTGGCGGCGGGTGAGGTTTGGTGGTGGTGGTGGCGGGTCGGGTTTGGTGGTGGTGGCGGCGGGTCAGGTGTGGTGGTGGTGGTGGCGGGTCGGGTGTGGTGGTGGTGGTGGGTCGGCTATAAAATTCGTTACTAAAATTATTACAAGTTCATAAAAATTGTAAAAAGTTTATAATATGACACGTGTTATATATTAATTTTTGGAGATATGTCGTCAGACGAGGAGGAGTTTGGTGCGGGACAGGTGTTTGGATTCGATGAGATGGTCGGGGGTGATTATTTGGGTGTTCCCTATATGGACTACCCGAACGATTCTAGGGAGTATAGACATTTTATCAGGTTGCGACAAATGAAGGTGGGGCGCCAGAGGTCGTTGTCATGGGATGCTTTACGGGAGGTCGGGGAGGCGGAGAGGGCCCGGGACATCTATACCATCGTGATCACGGCTATGCCTGATGAACAGTTGTTTGCTTGGTGGCCCACCCTATGTCTTGAACCCTTCGGTAAGAGGGCCCGAGTATCGGCGATTCCTGACCCACTCGTTCGCTACATACACCGCTGCATTGTCACGTGGATCTCTACGCGTGGCAAAAGCAACAAGTGGGTCACGAAGGTGGATCTGTTCTTTCTGTACTGCTTATATACGGGTACGCCGTGCGGCCTCCATCGCTGTATGGCGGAGTATTTCGCCTCGTACGAAAAATGGCAGAGGCGTAGCCGTTTGATTGGAGGGGCGTTTATCACACGTATTGCCCAGCATTGCAGCCGGTATTTCCCATTCCTTGAGGATATGCCGGCCCCAGCACCTTCCGAGCCCTTATATCTTAGGACGATGAAAGGGATGAAGATTGTGGTGAACTTTCCGGATCTCGGGCATCAGTTTGTTGACAATGACGGCCAGATTTTTATACCCGACCCGATAGTCCACCAGGCACAGCTCAATGCTGGGGAGGTGGAGATGCCGCATGTTGCTAACGTGCCTGTTATGGAAGGAGACGTGGAGCCTCAGGTTGACCAGGTGCATCCGCAGGAGCCGCCACAGATTCCACGATGCGTTTATCATGCAGTGAGGTTGCCTTAGTCCACCCAACGTCTCCTTGAGAGGCTGGTGGCGGGTCAGGACGGTATGATGGCAAGTTGGACACAGCAGTTTCAGCGGATGGACAGGCGGATGGAGGATTTGATGGAGTGGGTGATGGCTAGTGAGGACGAGAGACGTACCCAGGCAGGGTTGGCGGTTCGACCCCCACCACATCCACGAGTGTATCTAGGTACCGACATGGAGGCAGGCCCGTCCGGGACGCAGGCAGGCACGTTCGCTACGCAGATCCATATGACAGGTGGTGGGGATGATTCTGACGACACCGGTGAGGACATGGAGGATTAGTATTTCTATTTATTGGGTGAACTTTATTTGTTAAACATTTGTGGGCATGTATGAACAAATATTTATTTCTGTTTGTTTATTTTGGTTGTGTTGGGCATCTATGGACAAGTATTTTTTTCGTTTTGGTATGTTTAAACATTTGTAACTTGATGATTGTTTGTTTGTTTTGTTATTTATGCTTAGTCGACTTATTATAAAAAACAACATTAACCTATCTATTAAAAAACAAAGCTTGTGAATAGTGTTTTTTTACACTTGTCAGTAATGTATTTATTGGTTTGAATTTCATAGTTTGATATGTTTGGAGCTTTGGTTTAGTGGTTTATAGGCTATTGATGTCTGTCATTGGCACTGGTTCGAATCTCCCACATTCGTTTTTCTCCCCTTTTTTACTTTTTTGCAGCCTGGTGAAGCTCGTTCAATGGAGTCGCTGTCGTCACTGCAACCGCCAACTCTCTCCACCTGCAAAGCACCCTAATCGAACTTTTTCTTTGTCAACCCTAAATCAATAATCAGTCTAATCTAATGTGTCGATTTTAGGGTTTCTGGTTTAAGGGTGTCTTTTTGGCGGATCGTTGTTGGTTTGGGTTTTAAACTGAAGGTCTGTTTATACTAGGCTGCATATAATTTTGTATTTTGATGAAAATAGTTAACTGAGAAGTTTGATTCTGAAACACTTGTGCAGACGCGATTGAATTGTATTGGTACATAGGAGAGATGGCTCACAAGCTTGTGTATTGTGTTCCTGGTAATACTTGAGGTAATACTTGACTTTGAGTTCTATATAATCAAGTCATCAACATGACTCTTAATTTAATTATCATTTTGTGCATATTCAATTACTTTAGTCATGACTTGGTTTAATAATATCAATATGTTTTTATTTTAGAAGTTGGATTGAAGTGTTCGTAATTGTTTAGTTATTCATTTATTTTAATGTGTTAGGTGATTTTGGACAAGCACAAGTATCAAACAAAACCTTGGAGCATAACTTAGCTTGCGCGAAAGGTCAAACTATGTTGTTCCTTGGTGGCTTTTCGTATTATGTCCATCCATTCTATAATAACGAAAAGTGGGATACATTCGGTCGCTTCATCGAGAAGAGTAGTGCATACGAGCCAGACCGGATATATAGCGCTGGAAATCATAAATTCAACTTTGCTTCTGAAATTGTAAGACTAATATACATGTATAACCTGAATAATGCAGACCGCAAAACATAATTACAGTGCCTCATGAATTGGTTATAAAAATTAATGCAATATGTCGCCATGGCGCGACAGCTATGGAGGATGGCAGCATAGTAGCTGCAACCCCTATTGCAGCCAATGTGCCATAGTCCTTTTGCATTCTCTGGGCCTCATGAATAAGTTCATGTCTCTAATTATGCATTTGTAGATCAAACCTTGAGTCTGGCTTCTTGAGTAGTCGGTAACCGTCAAAATTTGTTCACATAAATACTTTGTTTCCCGCGAAGAGTTTTTATTGCTTGCGCATCGCCTTTGTTCTACCACGTGTTTTAACTTTTTCACCTCACCACTGGTGATTGGGAGTTAAATTGAAGTTGGTACTGCGGTTGTTCGTACAGTTTGTTGAAGCTTTGGTGTGCAGGTGTTTGTTGCCATTTACCACAACTGTAAGATCAAATGGGTATGTGGTATCATATTCTATTCATTTGCTGCTTATTGTGTTGGTATGTTGTATATGTTCTATACTTTCACTTATTCGGTGTCTTATTCTCTTCCGACTGTTTGTATATGAGTTTATTACGAGTAAATGATGATTCGAACAGGGGAGATGGATCTGAAAGCGGGTTTGGTGGAAGTGATAATGTAGAAGGTGCATTTGGTGGTGAGCAAGATATCCCCACCGACTCATCTTCGACTTCGCGTTGGAGACAAAAATATCACCAGCAAACTCCTCGGCTCTCTATAAGATGGGTTGGAATATTTTAGGCGACTCAGATATTATTCCACCTCATCACTGGGTTAATTTGTCATACATTTTCATCTCAAGTGTAATAAAAGGTCAAATAAAGAATGATAAAAGGGATATGGGTTGAACAGAAACAAGCATGTTGATAGTGTCCCAAAATGTTTTTAATGCGTACAACTTTCAAAATCTCTTTATTTAGAAATTGGGATTATTATTACATTAGTATAGTGCTGGTAATCGCATTTTCATTATTTATTTATAATTATTAAGTATATATTGTTCTTCAAAAGGATGTTAAGTACCTATTTATTGTGAAACTGCATATGATGTAATTCAAACAAATGGTCAAGCAAAGGAACTCGGTAAAATGTAATATACATATAGATCAAATTGTTGTAGGATATTGCATATAGTTTACACATTCACCTTTTGATATCGGATTTAACTTCTTTCTTTGACTATTTTTTTAATAGATTGACTGGATGAAGTCTTCAAAGTTGCTCAGGTTGAACCACCATAGACACCTGTTTCAGATTTGTTTTTGCGATTGTGGAAATGGTGGTGGTGCACTAAATGCTAAACAGAACGGCTATGTGCAGCAACATGCAGATCGCTAAAACGCCAACCCGACAAGAAGGTCCAAAAAACACAACTTTTTGTAATATGGTTGTTAAAACAACAAACCAAAGTCATATTTTGCATTGTTCCTATATGTGTATGTGTCTCTTAGGCCACCTAATAGAACTATAAATTGCCAAATCCGTTCTTTTGTAATACGACTACTATTGCCGCTGATTTTTATAACATATGAAAATACATACTAAAAAAGAAAAAGTGATCACTGCAACGCAACGACGGTGATAAACCTAGTTTTTTTAAAAACTTAATATTTATAATAATATTAAAAAACGACATTTATAACTAATATTCGATTACATGTCTTGCATAAACTTACATACTAACAATGAAAAATAACAAGACAAACAACACAAAAAATCCAACTGATTATCAAACAACTTTCCCTCTTACGAACAACCCTTGAATGATTATCTTCAAATTCCGCTTCTTGCAATTTATATATTCGAACCTCCTCTCTCAAATACTTGACTTCGTTTGCAAGCACAACCTTCGTATCCACCAGTCCTTTGATGACCACACATGCCCGATGAGACATGGGAGGATCGACCCACACAAAGAAGTTGCACTTAGAACGCTGACACGGAAGAGGAATTAGTGTTTCAAAGTAAGGATGACAAAAATACCCGACTACAAACCCAATTTTTTTTAATTTATATTTTATAACCAGGTATGGGTATGGGATTAAAAACATACCATACCGTGGCAAGTGTAAAATTGACTTCCGGGATTAGCTTCAGTCCAAGACGTTCTTACTGCAGCAGTCCTACTACATTTGCAAACAACCATTGTGAATTTGTGATTGTGAAGATGGTGCATATTTCATTTGCAACTTCTGATACGTATACAAGCTTTTAAAAAAGCCAACTCGATAAGCCACTCATAGGGCCATACGCGCGTATGGGGGTACGAAAACTGAAAACTTTTCAGTGGATACGCCTCGTATAGCCCGATGAGCCCCGTATACGTCTACCTTTTTCTGAAAAGTTGACAGACATTTATTACACTTCACTTCCATACGCATCTCATTGAAGTTCAGTTTCCTTTTATAGTTAAAACGAACAAAGTTGGTCACAAGTACATACGCGTCTCATTGAAGTTCAGTTTCCTTTTATAGTTAAAACGAACAAAGTTGGTCTACTTTTTCTGAAAATTTGACAGACATTTATTACACTTCACTTCCATACGCGTCTCATTGAAGTTCGGGACCACACGATGACAATCCTGCAGGTGGTCTCTCGTATAGTTTTCGCCCTCGTATCGCTCTATACGATCGGAATATTCAAGGTTTGTTTTTTTGTGGTTTTAGTTTGGCCGTTTGTGGTGGTGTTGGGGTTGTGGCTGTGGTGGTGGTGGTGGTGGAGGTGGTGGTGGTGGTGGTGGTGGTGTTGGCTGTGGTGGTGGTGGTGGTTCGGCTGTGGTGGTGGTGGTGGTGGGTTGGCTGTGGTGGTGGTGGTGGTGATGGTGGTGGGTCTGCTATGGTGGTGGTTGAATTTGTTTTGTTTTTTTTATTTTTACAATATATTTTCGAATGCCGAGTCTAATGCTAAATTGTATTTTTTATTAACAGGATATCGAAAGTCGGTGTTTTGACGGTGGTGGTAGCGTAATCCTTATGGAGAAACTACGTTCGTATTTCAGATTCATGCACTAGAACGCCGATCTAGGATTACGTGTTATTGGAGTAGCCTGTTGCCTCATCAGCTCCCAGTGATAGTGATGCTAGCCAACCCGGTCTGCCCTTTAACATGTCCTTCCAAGAGAGGAGTTCATTAGTGTTCTCATAAGCCTTCCACCAACGGGAATGCCACTGCACTCACCTTCCCGAGGGGACGCGGAAGACTGGACGGTGGTTAATAAACAAAATGCCGACTCCACTACTCCAACCTCCTGATCCCTTGTGCCATCTCAGTGTGGTAGATGTGAAGCAGAAATCCTGTTGGAAGGTAGGGTTCGGTACGCAATTTCAAGACAGCCGGCCTGTCTTTAAATTGTGTATGCTGCACCCATCGTTTTCTTGTACAACAATTCAATAATAGGGTTTAAGGTTTAGGGTTTAGTCGTTACATTTTGTATCAAAGTTACTTGTTTGTGTATTAATATAAAAGAATGTTTAATTACATTTTGAATTATGTTTCTTGTTTCGTTATGGTTAATAAACCACAAGTGAAAAACAATTAAAGACATAAAAATTTGACATTTTATAACATACACATTGCGTTATGGAAACAATTAAACACATAATAATAATTGATAAATAAAAAAGTTGACATTTAATAAAACGTTATAATATACCCATTTAATAAAAATTGACATTTAAAAGTTTGACAATTAAAGACGTAATAATACTCATTTTGTAATATTAAATAAAAGTCGTTTAATAAAAATTTGACAATTAAAGACATAATAATAATTCATAAATAAAAAACTTTGTTATAATATATACAATTCTTTTTATAAAAAATTGACATTTAATAATACTTATAAAAATTTGACATTTTATAACATACATAATTCATTTTCATAAAAATATGAAGTTTTTAATAATAATACTTAATAAGAAAACATATGCACATTTTTTTATTAAAAATATACACAATTCATTTCATAAAAATATGAAGTTTTATCATACTAACACAATTTTTTATAAAAAAAATATTAATTTTCTTATATAAATATTTCACAACTTCCCCATACAAAAAACAGAAATACCACTATTTGCATGGCGGAATCACACAAACAGTTTGAATCAAAGAGAATGGAGTAGAAATAGACAGAATATCATTTTAAACACTGTTTCTCATTAATTGATCACAGAAAAATTTGGCAGCAGTTCAGCTTGAAAATCGAAGAATAAGGGGTTTCGCTCAAATCGCCGGAGACAAACACTCAGGAGCGAAATAGGGAAAAATGATTTGGAGCGGAATCAGATAGCTATTTATATCTAGTCTGATTTCGCTCGAAATGACCTTCGATGCAATACGAGCGGAATCACTATAAAGTAACTTCGAGCGGAATCAGCCATTTAAGTGTGAACATTGTGTTTTCAAGCGAAATCAGTTTCAACTTTACGAAATTTTTAACTTTTTAACATTTTCTGATTTGTTACCGACACACCCAGTTAACCAAGTCCTAGTTAATGACTTTGGTCAACTGATCAGCCTACCAAGTCCAACTTAATGACCTTGGTTGACCAGATTATGAAGTATACTGACTTTTTAAAACTGAAAACAGTTCAAATTAATGAACTTATGAACTTTTTGAACTTTCAAATACTTTTTCATTCTTTCAAACATGTACCAGTCACTTTCCAGAATCTCCTGCTTACCCAACCTTCATGAATCAAACATGTTCTGCACAAGACTTTGATCATTAGATCCCCAACGTCCGTTGTCGAAAATAAGATGAAAATAAAATATTTTTGGTTTTTTTTAACAAGATAAACAGAAATATGTACACACAATCTTTTTATGAGCGTGTTAGGGGATCATATCAGCATTTGACAAGACACAAGCACCGTTAAGCTTTTATTTCATACCAAGCCTTAAACAGTTCACGTAGATTGTCGATATACTGATCCTCTTAAATTTTCACATAACTTTCATTCTGTTCGGGATACGAATTAAGTGTTTTAGGACTTAAACTTTCACATGTGTCCCACCTCAGTATATACTCTCGTATCCAGATCCCAATATTCAGTCTTACAGGTGAGTATACCTAGATGATATCTGTAATGGGATGAATTGCGAGGGCGGTGAGAGCTTAGGTCGATACTTCTGTATACTCAGAGAGATGACGGCTTCGACTTTTCGGTGGGTTCCCTTTAGGGAATCTTATTTTTTTACAACAGCACATGATTAACATTTTGCAATGTGTCATCATTTTTTATGCTGAGAGGAGGCTTTACAAGTAAAGCATTGCGTAAAGTATTATACGGGGACTAGGTCAGAATTTCCATTCAGCAGAAGTCCCGGGATAATACCCCAGATATCACTAAGCATAAAGACCTAGTATCTCAGAAAGAGGGACCTTTCAAACAAGATTTCGGGGGTTACCCATATATCCTGGAGATGTTCCCCACGTAAAAGCAAGTAATTTTTATGTTTATATCCCAGAAAAATCTACTAATTTTGTAAAAACCTATCGGCACATCATCAGCGAGACTGCTTAACGCATACTAAACATTACATTTCTTTAGCGTACTGTATCTGTCTAGCTGATGTACTATCATTTCCCCTATTATACATAAACTCTTTTTCAGGTTTTCTATTATTTTTGGAATTTTGTAATTTTATCATGTTTTTGTATTTTTCTGCGACTTACTCCCCCTAAAAAGAAAAACATATTTTTGAGTTTTTGTTTTTAACAAAAAGCAGAAAACAAACTATACAAACAAAGTTGACAACACGACGTAGTTCACATCTGATCGCCGCCCTCCTCGGCTTCACATTCTTCAACCCTCCCAGAACGCAGATTTTTCATTCCATTTAATTTTAAAAGATAATAAAATCTCTTTTTGTCAATTGGTTTTGTATAGAAATCAGCCTTCTGATCATCGGTGTGTATATGTTCAATACGTATCAACTTCTTTTCGTGACAATCACGGATGAAGTGATGACGAATCTCTATATGTTTGGTTTTAGAATGGTGAACCGGATTTTTAGTTATATTAATGGCTGCTTCATTGTCTACGAAAATCGGTGTATCCAAGAATTGCAAACCAAAGTCGCGCATTTGCTGCTGGATCCAAAGGATCTGAGAGCAGCAGCTGGAAGCTGAAACGTATTCAGCCTCACAAGTAGAAAGCGCCACAGAGGTTTGTTTCTTGCACTGCCAGGTAACGAGTCTAGTTCCGAAGAACTGACACCCAACAGTGGTGGACTTAGCGTTCTGCTTGCAGGTTCCAAAGTCAGAATCCGCGAAACCTGTTAAGGAGAAATCACCCGCACGAGGATACCACAAGCCGATGCTTGGGCAGCCTTTCAAATACCGTAATATCCTTTTGACAATCGTCAGATGTGACTGCTTCGGACTCGACTGATATCTGGCGCAAAGACATGTAGGGTACATGATGTCTGGTCGGGAAGCAGTGAGATACATTAAGGATCCGATGATTGACCGGTACAATGTCTCCTCCACCTTGACGCCACTCTCGTCAGGACAAAGACCATGATTCTGTGAAAGGGGGTTTGCTGTTGGACTGCATTGAGCCATATCAAACTTTTCAAGCACGTCCTTCACATATTTTTGTTTGGTGAATGAAAATTCCATCGGGCATCTGTTCTACCTGCAGCCCGAGGAAGAACTTCATCTCCCCCATCGAACTCATTTCGAATTTCTTCTTCATAACATTCTCGAACTCTTTGCACAACTCGTCGTTGGTCGAACCGAAAATGATGTCATCAACGTAGATCTGCACAATTAGGAGATGGCCTGCAACTTCCTTTGTGAACAATGTGCTATTGACTGTCCCTCTGGTGAACCCGTTGGCCAGCAGATGTTGGGAAAGCGTCTCATACCAGGCTCTCGGGGCCTGGTGTAAACCGTAGAGCGCCTTATCCAGCAGATAGACCTTGTTCTTGTGTTGTGGATCAGTAAACCCCGGTGGTTATCCCACATACACCTCTTCTTTAATCTTTCCGTACAGGAAGGCAGATTTAACATCCAGCTGGTACACTTTGAAGTCTTTCCATGACGCAAACGCCAGAAAGATCCGTATAGCTTCTAGTCTTGCAACAGGCGCGTAAACTTCATCATAGTCGATGCCTTCTTGCTGACTAAAGCCTTGTACCACTAATCGTGCTTTGTTCCTCACCACGACTCCTCTATCGTCTCTCTACTAGTCTCCACACTCCCAACTTCTCAAATTGTTGCAGCTCCTCCTGCATCGCATTTACCCAGCTATCTTCAGTCAAGGCTTCTTTATATGTTTTGGGTTCAATCTGCAAAATAAAACATTTCAGTGAGAATTCCTCCTGTAAAGGAGCAACAGATGAATAAAAACATGTAAGAGCATGGTTGATTTGATCTCTTGTTTTAACACCACTTTGCAGGTCACCGATGATTTGCTCTGACGGATGATAAGACAAGGTTCGAGGCATGACGGTGTCAGGTACATAAACTTCCGATTGCAAGCTCGTTATGTCTAGATCACCGGTGTGATCCTCAGCTTTCGTCGTATTAACGTTTGGTTCCTCGTCAAAAGTAGGAGCAGGTTCCTCTTCTGAGTCGTCAGAGTTGTCAAACGTTGGAGCTGATTCCTCTGGTGGTTCGTGAGCTGTTCCACTTGGACCGGCTTCATGATCGTTTGTGCCACCTGTAGGAATACTTGTATCCACTTCAGGTTGTGAAACTACCAAAGGCCTTGGCACTTGATCTTGTGAACTAGATTGTTGCTGTTGGTATAGCAAAATTAGTTCTTCAATAGTTGGCTCGGTCGGAAGATGTAAAGACTCCCAGAGTTTATCATAATCGAACAGGAATCTTTGTCCGGGAAGTTGTGGTGAAGCAGTGTGCTTCTGACAATCCACATGCAGAACTTGTATTACTTTCCCCTGGCAAGGTACGAACACCCTTTTCAACGGGCTCGCATAACCTACAAAGAAACCATCATTCGACTTAGCACCGAATTTACCGTTTTCATCAACAAAAGTACATGGAGACCCAAATGGCTCCAAAAACTATAGATTTGGCTTGTAACGGTGTAGCAACTCAAAACTTGTTTTCTTGTACTTCTTGACGGTGAGCACACGGTTCAAAGTGTAACAAGCTACAGCCACTGCTTCACTCCAGAAGAAGATTGGTAACTTGGAATCTGCTAACATCGTTTGAGCAGTTTCTATGAGGGTCCGATTCTTTCTTTCAGCAACGCCGTTCTGCTGCGGTGTGTATGGCGTACTGAATTCATGTAGAATCCCCTTTTCATTGCAGAACTCGAGCATCTTGTTATTCTTGAATTCCGTTCTGTTATCACTCCGTATTCCTCGGATAGGCAACTTATACAGTGTCTCCATCTTTTTGAACAGAACCATCAGCGACTCAAACGTCTGATCTTTTCTTTCCAAGCACACAACCCACGAAAATCTTGTATAATCATCAGTGACTACCAAGCAGTACAAATCACCACTGATGCTCTTCACATTGACCGGCCCGAAGAGATCCATGTGGAGTCTCTCAAGCGGTACTCTGATTGAATTCAGTAACTTCTGTGGGTGTGACTTCCTCGTCTGCTTTCCCTTCTTACAAGCTACACAATCATCAGACAAATGAAAATTCTTTAAGTTTACACCTTCCACTAAATCATTATGCACCACAAAATTCATTTTTCTAACATGAATGTGGCCCATCTTTCGATGCCACATAATAGACTCCTTTTCTGTTGCTTTCGATTTCGACACAAAACATTGTTTTTGATGATTTGCTGGCGTTGCGACACTCATATCTAGAATATACAAGTCGTTTTCCCGTGGGGCGCGCAACAACACCATATCATCAGGGATTTTAAACCCAAGTTTTAAAACCAAACATTCGTTTTTCGTGAAATGTACAGTAAACGACTTATCACATATTTGAGAAATACTAAGTAAATTGTTTTCTAATTCTATGATGTAGTTCACTTTCTCAAACGAAATGATCCCATTTGTCAGGGTTCCTTGGCCCACAATCCTGCCACCCTGATTTCCTGCAAAACCCACGTAACCTCCGTTGATTGATTTTACGTCGTAAAGAAGTGCAAGCATCCCCGTCATATGTATAGAGGCCCCACTGTCCATGATCAATTTTGAAATTATTGACTTGGGAAGCCCCTGCAAACATTTCATCAACTCATTCAAACAATGATACCCAAGACTTCTTGACTGGTGACACACTTCCAAACACTAAATCACACAGTACATCAATCTTTGAAAAGTTAAACGTGACATTCGGAACATCAGTTTTTACTTTTGGTTTTACTTCAATTGTGATCGGGGGAAACTCTGCAAGAAACTTGTCAAGTTCAAACTCAAACTCAACTACATCATTTTTCAAACCTTTTGTTTCATTTTTTAAAATATTTTCCATCTTTTTCTCCTCGACCGATGGTTTAGTTTTCTCAACCCATGATTGGTTTTCAAAAACTTTTGTCTTTGGATAAATCTTTGAAGTCTTTTGAGTCTTTGAAGATTCGCCAATCTCGAATGTTGATTTCGGCTTATCTTCTGACTTCAACGATTCACCCCTCTTCAAGATGCGGATTGGTGAAACCATTGGTTTTTTATCCATTTTGTCAATTGGTGACTTAGGTCGAAGTTTTTGAACAACAGGTTTTACGACAACAGGTTTTTCAAACATTTTCTTGCATTGTTTTGCCATGTGTCCGATCTCATTGCATCGATAGCAAATTCTTTTGTCATACTCGACAAAAGTTGATTTAAACGATTTTTCTTTTAGTTTCTTTGCCGCATTGAAATCATTCATTTTATCTTTTTGTTTTACAACCTTCTTATCCATCTTTTTCTCAAAACCAATTCCTTTGTTTTTAAAGTTGTTACCATTTTTCTTGTTACCATTCCCTTCCCACACCTTTTTGCCCGAGTTGTTGGAATGTGATGTAACAAATGACTTTTTCGGTTTCAAAAAGAATTCTTTGTTGTTAACTTCAGCAATATCAATTTCAACAAGTTTGAAAACCTTTTCAACATTTTCAATCTTAACATTCTGAAGCGGATACTCGAAATCAGAGTAAAGCGTGTCAGTTCCAATCATAGTGTAAACCACCATGATCGGATCATCATTCGCACTCTTGTCTAATTTCGGTATGAAACGATCTAAAAAGTTACCCTCATTTTCAGAATCAGTAACAGACTTCTCAGAATGAGATTTCATGACTTCAATCTCAGAGTTATCACTCTCTTCATCTAACACCTGGTCGACAACAGTCTTGATGACCTGAGACTCGTCGTTTGTGTCGGATGCAGAGAATGTAACATCAATGCTCTCTGGCAATTCTTCCTCAAATGTCCTTAACTTGAGGTTCAATGCAGCATCCACCCCATCTGGATACTTTTGAGTGTAATGACTCCACATTGGGGGTGGAACGCTGTTAAAGACTGGTGTTGCATTGGGCTGTTTTGGAACAATCTGCTCAAGGACATAAGACGATGCAACATAGCTCATCAATTTCTTATCGATTCGCTCATTCTCAATTTTAGTTAATTCTAACTCTTTCTTCAATGATGCGATTGTGTCAAGATGAAAATTAACTTCCACTTGTGTGTCAAAAAGTGTTGCTTTTGCTAGTTTCGTGGCTTTATCATTTTCAACACTTTCTTTTTTAATCATTTTAATTGATCTGGCCAGTGTATCATATGCCTTTTTAACCTGTCCTAGATCAAATTTTAACATGTCAGCATTATGTTTCAATTCCTGAAACTTAGCGTCTTTTTCAAGACACTCCATGCAAGGTTCTAAACACTTTTGGCATGGGGTTTCAGAAATTGAATCCAATTTTTCAACAACCTCTGCTTCATTAACTGTTTTCACTTCCTGTTTACCGACATCTTTTGACTCTGACTCAGACACTTTCTCAGATTTGACTTCCTTAATTCCTGACTCCTGATCCGACTCCTTTTGAACTGACTCGGTACTGACAGACTCGGGTTTCACAAGTTCTGTGTCTACCTCTTTCAGTTTCGCCATGAGAGCCCTGTCAGCAATTTCCTTCAAAGTGTCTTTGGTCATTTCTTTGGTTACATCAATCATTTCTTCGACAGACTCTTTCTTCTCCTCATATCTTGGACACAATCCAGTTTTTGGTTCTTCAAAGAAACCTGCAAAAGATTCAAAAACTTTAGGAGGCATGATAGATCTCAAAGAACTGGCTAATATCTCATTCTCAGATTGATAGTAGTGAACTTCTGCATCTAACTCCTCAATATCAGCCACATTATCCACAGAAATATCTTCAATAACCACTTCAGGTTCAACAACACTTTCGGTCACTTCAACTATCTCAGCCATCATAGCCTGTCCATCACTTCCAGGGATGTATTTATCCCAGCTGAATCCCTCAGCAACTTTTTCATCATCCTGGTTCACAATGAGAGCTTTCTCTGGTTTGTTCTCGATTTGTGGTCTTTGAACTACAGGTTGTTGATTCGGTCGGTGGTAGATTGCCTGTCTGTAATAATCATTCGTGAACGGATTCTGATGATTATTCACTTCTCTGTTCGGGCATTCTCTTTTGAAGTGGCCTCTCTCTTTGCACTTGAAGCAGGTTACTTTAGACTTGTCGAAACCTAGCTTCTGATCAGGTCCAGAAAGGCTGTTTCTGCCAGTGATCTCAATAAAGCGCTGTGCCCTCCTCACAAGACTAGCCATTCCCCACTTAATATCTATCAACTCAAGCTCCTCCGGATCTATCTGATCGTAATCTTCTTTGGTCATGTCTGGATTTCGGATCTTACCTGCTACCAGAGACTCATATGATTCTAACACGGAAGCCAACAATGCAATGTGCTGCTTCGCAGCCGATTCAGTGAACTCATTCCCGTTCTTGATATTGACTGCAATGTTGCATTGGATCCCAGAAACATACGCCTGATTGTTTGAGCTAGTCGAGCTTTGAGGTGATGTCTGTTAAGAAGCATTGAAGTTTGGATCAACACTAACAAACGGTGAAGGTTTTTTTGTTTGTGGAGTATTTGACGAAGCACTTGATGTTGTGTCAGCACTAAAACCAGTTTGTATCTTCGGACTCATATTTGTTTGGGCTGGAATACCGCCTTTGTAGTACAGAGATACATCCTGTTGAACATTTGCTGAGTTCATCTTTTTGATCTTTAGTAACTCCAACTCATGAGCTTCAATTTTCTCTATGAATGCACTCAGATTCAGATTAGCAAAATCTGAATTGTTCTTCAGCATCATCAGATAAGTGCCCCACTCGTCATAAGGCAATGCATCAGACAACTTATCAATCCATTCCTCATTAGTCTTTGTGATTTCCAATCTTTTCATCTCAAGTACTAAATGGCAATATCTTTCGATCAGCTGCCTTGTAGTTTCACCCTTCATACCGGTAAAAATATCAAACTCCTTCTTGATCAAAGCCTTCTTGCTCTTGATCATGGACACACTACCTTGAAACTTTACTTTCAATGAATTCCAAATAGATTGAGCATCGTCCTCATGTTGCAACAACACTAAAATATTCTCTTTGATAGCCTGCTGAAGGATACTAATCATCTTTTTCTCGGCTTTGAAATCATTCTGTTCTGTCTCTATCAGACTTCCAATACCCTTCACCATACCTCTTCCATCAACAGGTGGAACATACTTAGACTCTATCTTCATCCAGCATTCAAAGTGATTAGCCTGGACCCATCCTGCATATTCATCCAGGTTCATTAACTTTGGAGGCTTTTGCATCGTTCCCAATTCGTTTTCCATGTTGAGATTCTGAACGATACTTGCTGGACTCTGACCTGCTGTCATACCGCTGCCCGCGAAGAAGTTGTAGAAATCTTGATTTTCCATTTTAGGTGACAATTACTGAAAACTTTTTAACCTTTTGAAAAACAGATGACTTTACTGAAAACACGTTCTACACAAACTGAACTTCCAACGAGATAACACGAACGAAATGGACTTTAACCCTCAAACCATGATTTTTAATGCTGAAAATGTTTTCAAGCGAAATCAGAATTTTAAAGTTCAAGCGAAATCACAGTTTAACACTTCAAGGGGAATCAATGATCTTTGGAGCGGAATCAGAAAGTTCACTCGAGCGGAATCAAGATGATTCACTCGAGCGGAATCAGATAGTCTTTCGAGCGGAATCACAAATTCAGTCTAACACTTTGATTTCGCTCCAAATTTTCGAGCGGAATAAGAACTTATCAGATCAAAAACCTGATTTCGCTCAGACTTCAAGAGGAATCAACCAAAAGCTAGTTCAAGCGGAATCAGGTTTCGAGCCATTTTTTACCACTTTTAAGTTGAATTTTAAGCTGATATTCTCAAGGGTTTGTTAAATGTCACTTTTACACAATTTGTCAAAAATTCAGTCCATTTTGTCCGTGGCAATGTCCAGAAATCCAAAAAATGTAGTAAAAAAACTTTGATTCAGGTATTTTAGCTCATAACTGGCTCTGATACCAACTGTAGGATCGATATTGACAATCAAATGAGTCAATCAGAGTCAAAATACCACTATTTGCATGGCGGAATCACACAAACAGTTTGAATCAAAGAGAATGGAGTAGAAATAGACAGAATATCACTTTAAACACTGTTTCTCATTAATTGATCACAGAAAAATTTGGCAGCAGTTCGGCTACAACTTGGACATTCGATACCAAATGAGAAACTGACACAACTATATATAGTGGGTCTAATTCCGCTCCAAATGACACTTTGTCATTTCGGGTGGAATCAACATCTTCTGATTTCGCTCTAAATGACAACATGTCATTTCGAGCGGAATCACCACATTACAACATAACATTTACATTCAGCCCTCTACACTATACATAACTGACATATGTGACCCCTAAACCCTATACAAACTTGACTAAGACTAAGACGTAGGCTTTAGACATTCGTGCATCAACAAAAAACCCTATCAAAATAAACTTCCTTACATCCCAATCATTGGGTAATCATTGGCTGACACCCAATGATTGGCATTAATTAGATGGTAGGGACCATTTTCAAATGTATTGGGCAATGAGGGGCGTATTGGTGGGGCCAGTTTGAGGCGTATTGGGCAATGAGGGGCGTATAGGGTTAGGGGATGTGTAGATACTTTTGGGGGGATGTATGGATACCTCCACCGTAAAAAAAATATTGACATGTGTTTTACATAATGAAGAAACATAATAGTGAATATCTGTAATGGTTCTGATAGCATCAATACATAACCGATGTTGTTTGATTGGAATCGGTTCAGTTTTTCGTGACATTGGTACATTACTGGGACTCGTTATAGCTAACAATACTTATCTAATACAACACCATGTTATATATTGCTACGGAAATTCAGTTTTCATCGGTTTGGTTCTTTACAACATCCACACATGCTATAACAACCAAAAGAGAAAACTCAAAAAAAGGTTTCTGATATGCCTAAAAGGATATTGACACGCATTATACTTCATTCAAAAAACATAAAAACGAATATCTTTTACAGCTATTATAATACATATACAATACCGAAGTTGATTGATCGGAATCGGTTCAGAATGTCGGGACACCGTTACTTTACCGGCACTCGTTATAGCTTACTTTTTTAATACAACTTCATTGTAAATATTTTTTGGCCGAAAACGAAAGAAACTATGTTAGAAACCATATAAAGGAATGTTGGTACCAATACTAAAGATGTTTGGATGGTATCGGTTGGTTCATCACACTAAAGAACAAAAATATTAATTGAATTGTACCCCTTGATTTTGAAGAATAACTTATTTTTATCAAAACGCAGATAAAAACAACAATGTCACAATGTTATATTCAAAATTAGAATAATGAAAGTGTAAATGGCGTCAATTAACAAAAGAAAAAAGAACTTAAATGCGAGGTACTTTTGATAACATGAACGTTTATACAAGTTTTTCACAATTTGGTTTTGAAAAAAAATAACGAGATGTAGATAAAAATAGGCACGTAGTAGTGGATACTCAGAGTATATAATAATAAATTATTATTTTAAATTAGTTATAATAATATTATAATAAAAATAAAGTTTAAAAAATAGAAACAATATTAAATTATTGTTTAAAGCCAACGGTTTGTAATATAAATAAATTTCTTGAAGGTAAATAAAGCTAAATGAAAATTGATGTTGATAAAAACTAGTGGGTTTTCTCGTGCTTCATGGTGGGTTTTAGGTGGATATCAGTTCGGTTCATTGTGAAACTAGTATAATACGGGCACTCGATATAGAAATCGAAAAAAACAAAAATGAATACATAAGCGAATACAACTCCGTCTTCGACTAAACCTAGACTGGTTATGAATATTAACAACAGGCAACAATATTACCGGTACCGATGTTATTCGGTCGGAATCGAATCGGCTTGTCACGAAACCGTAAGAAACATCAAGAAAAACATCAAAACAAATACCAATACATATGATACCCGTATGGTATCGATTTAACTCCTCATGGCAAAGAAAAAAAATCAATTACATATGTAACTTATTTATACCTGAACCAAAAATATATAACTTGATTAATAATAATATTTAATTAAATATTTTTTCAAGAATTTAAAACTCAAATAAAACTTAAAGAAAATAAGACACTACTTTTAATAGTTGTTTATTTATTTTTATGTCACTATTTATCAAGAGTTAGTGAATATAAATTATGTTTATAATTATTTATACTAATTTAATAATAAAAGTTAACATTTAAAAAATAAAAAATATTAACTATAAAAGTCTAAAAAAGTGTGAGAAGTTATAGGAGTGTGACAAGTGGCAATTCTAAACAATTAGGGTAAACAGTATAAAAATAAATTGGACAATTTTATAAAAAAACATATTTATATTATATATATATATAATATATATATATGTCTAAATAGTGTAGAGATCCTGTACATTAATCCAGAAGTGTGAGAAGTGTATTATAACACTATGTAACACCATATAACACTATGTAACACTATATAACAATATATAACACTATACATATATCATAGACATGCTATCAGACAAAATATAGTGTTATATTTGTTATATAGTGTTACATAGTGTTATATGGTGTTACATAGTGTTACCCGGTGTTTATATGGTGTTATATAGTGTTATATATACTGTTATAATACACTTCTCACACTTCTAAATTAATGTACAGGATCCTTTATCTATATATATATATATATATAGGGGATGGATCAGAAAACCAAAAAAACTAACTAAAAAAGCCCAAAAAACATACCAAAATTTTTTATTTTTTTCAAATTTCTATAAAAAAATCGCAGGTTTTTATACCTGGAAAAAAATTTAAAAAAAAATAAAATAAAAAAATTAATTGTTTTGTTGTATTGCACATGTGCACTATTACGGATATAGTGCATATGTGTAGTACACATATAATCACATATATTGCACATGTGCAATACAACAAAATTTTTTATTTTTTGAAAATTTTTTATGTATAAAAACTAGCGATTTTTTGTTAAAAAATTGTAAAAAAAAAATTTTTTGGTATGTTTTTTAGCTTTTTTTTAGTTAGTTTTCTAGTTTTCTCATTTATATCTAGTTTTCTCATGATCCTCTCCCTATATATATATATATATATATATATATATATATATATATATATATATATAGGGTAAGGATTATTTCAGAACCATAAATATTTACAGAACTCGCAGAACTCCTAATAAACAATCTTTTTATTTATATATTTTTATGTTTAGGATAATTTTATCATTTATTATGTGTATTTTTATGATTACATACATGTTAAGAGTAATTTTATTATTTTTTATTTGTAAATTTATAATTACACATATGTGAACTAGTTTTTTTTACATATATGTAATTAGTTATTACACATTTATATAATTTGGCTATTAAACATACGTAAACTACTTTTAACATGTATGTAATCATAAAAATTCATATAATAGATGATAAAAAGATCCCAAATACAAAAAAATATATATAAAATGATTGTTTATTAGGAGTTCTGAAAGTTCTGCAATTATTTAGAGTTCTGAAATGAACCCAACCCTATATATATATATATATATATATATATATATATATATATATATATATATAAAACTTAAAAAGTAGAAAAGCTTGTTAGCTATTATGGTGTAAATTCTTTTAAAAATATGTATAAATAGGTAATGAAGATTAAAAAAGACGAGTGAAACTTGGATGTGGGTTTTTTTTTTAATTTTAGGCATGCTGAATTTATATATATTTATATATAGGGTCAGGATTTAGAGAAAACGGTGAAAAGTGTGAGAACGGTGAGAACGCTTATGAATCGTCCGATCAAAACAATCTATGGACTAGATTGGCGCGGTGGCTTTTTCGTAAATAACACGAATTCTATTGAGTGGACGAGCTTCATTAAGGGTAAAAAGGTCTTTACACTTCTATACCAAAACGCCAAAGTAATGAATAAAACGCCATTACTGGCCAAAACGCATCCCTATATAAACAAAACATTCTCATACATAAGAACACAGCTCCCCCAACCTGAAAACGCCATATTTTACTATATACCAATCATCTTAGAAAACGCCAAATCTCTCAAATATCAAAAATTTCCAAAAAATGGACGTTTCTTTCAGATACACCATTTCCTCAGTAAAACGCCAAAAATGCCAAAAAAACGTTTCTTGTATATTCACTATTGTTCTACGTGAAGTTTCGGAGAATGCATTCTTTCCTGAGGTGCTGTGACTCAAATAACATTTTGCTGAATGAGATGGACAAAACTTTAAGAAAAAGATATTGGTGTCAGACTTATGTCAGTTTTTGTGTTTTGTTATTTGACGTGTCATGTTTTATATACATTTATTTACAGTATTTTCACATGCAACGAAATGTGTTTTATATTTATAAAAATGGTTTATACCTTAATATTAAAACACACACAACAAAGGACTAGTGTATCCTGTCATATATACATCAAAGTATTGGTAAGAGCCAGATATCGATCCATGGAACACGGGCATTATTAAGTACTAAATCTTTGTCATTAGATTACCAGATATAAGGAAAGGTGAATGGTTGTTTAACTAAGTTATCTAAATTACATCTAAAACATAAATATACTATTATCTTGTTTCACAAACAACCTAAACATGTTATCTATCAGATATGTCACAAAAGCACTTAATCAATTTTCCAATTTCGAGACAGCTAGTTACCGGGTCTGGATTTCTAGCATTATGATTCTTTGGAAAGTTAACGCGATGGTCACACGTTAACCACCTAAAATCATTCATTAGCGAGCTATTGATATTTATTCATGCGAATCTTTAAAGATAGGTTATTTATCGGGTCTGGATTCCTAACCTCACTTATCAAAGAAAGCAATACCGATGGTCACAATACAGCCACGAGGATAAGCAATTATGTAGATCATATAACAAACAGTTTCACCTTTACAAGTCTTGAACACAAATCTACCATGTCAACAATTTCAGATCAAAACTACTAAACAAGGATCATTAACCGCATTCAAGAACATGTAATTAACACCATATAAATCATTAGAACCCTTACGTGCAAGAAAGTATTCCTAATCACAATAAGATATATCTTGTATAAAACCAATACCCTGGTCTGGTTTCATGGTGTAAACAAAGTCTACAAATAAGTGATTAATCAAGAAATAGTTACCATCCCACTAACCACAGATTCATTATCCAAGATAATCAAACATAATCAGGAACTCAACATCAATGAAACATTCATTATATATTCATGAAGATTCAAACATGAAAAATTACTAAAGCTTCTTACAAATAAGATTACAATGTAACGATTATTCAAGAAACAAGTTTATACTACTATTACATAAACTACATTAAACATAAACTAACATCAGCTCATAACTTGCAAAATGATCAGAATACATGTTCAAGAACAAGGAATCGAACCATAAACAAGAAAGGAATTGATGGGTTGGATCATTCGGTCTTTAAGCTTCAAAGTGGTATGATCAGGACTCCTTCGGAACCCAGAAATCGCCCAGAAACATGGAGAAAAACCCAACACTTGAACCAGTAGCGAATGCTACTATATTTAGGGAATTTTCCAATCGGCACGGTCGTGCCAGTGGTCGCATGGTCGTGCGACTGGTGTTGTCGGGTGACGTCAGTTTCTCCGATCCCAAGTCAGCCAAGTGGACTAGTGGACAAGTTGCCTGGGTCATCAGATCGGCACGGTAGTGCCGCTGGTCGCACGATAGTGCGATGTCATCAGAATGGTGATCAGAAATCATTGTCAAGCCTTGGCACGGTCATGCGGCGGGTTGTACGGTAGTGCGGCCCGGGAAAACATCGGCACTGGCTCTTGCACTGGCAGTGCTTCCGAGATCGAAGGATCGGCACAGTCGTCCCACACCTGGCAGTCATCAGAATTTTGTTCTTTTCATCAGAAATGCATCAGAATTTGTCCATTTTTATCATATTTTTCTTTTGTGCTCTGTTTAAGACCTGAAAATATAAAAGTACCGAATTTGGTACCTAAATGTCGTGTTTTCGGCCAAAAACGCTTAAAACGGAAGTGTTTCGAGGTATAAAAACATGTATAATTTAACGTATATCAAACATCCCCACACTTGAACTTTGCTTGTCCTCAAGCAAACTTAAAATAAAACACGGAATCAAATATGAATATTTACAAAGTTACTAATTTGTTTGGGGGTCAAATTGGTTTTCAAAAAGTCACCATCAAAGATTTAAAACAAACAAGCTTTGTTAGATGTATGAAAGGATAACCATAAAGCAATGATTCTACGTTTGATTGACTTAGCATGCAAATCTTTATATTTCTCACAATGTTCATACACACTCGGTTAAATTTCTGAATCATACATATAATGTGTATGCAAAACACTCGATGCCTAGTCAATGAATCATGCAATATCATAAGCTTGTCAAAAGATTTAATCTCCACCAATTAATATGTGAAAAGCATAAATCAAGAGGTCTTTGATGGGTTGTAACGTTAGGCTATGGTTAAGGGTATGGACTGGATATGTGAAAGTGGCAAGAAAGGTTAAAACTTGGCTAAAAACTTGGTGCTTTATTTTCAAGGATTCTGAACACGTTGCTAAGCTATTTGTGTAGGTATTCAGAGTTTATTCTTTTTACACTTCTACTCTCTATTTTCTTTCTTGATAGTTTTTCCATAATTCCCTTAGAGAGTTTTCACAGACGGGTTTTTTTTTTTTTTTACAAACAATGAAAGTTTTATCAATCTAGATAGCTATGGCCGAATTTTAACGAAAAAGGGTAAATATGAAAAGGTTATATTTTGGTTAACTAGGCTTTAAATTTGGGTAAAGTTATGAAAAATACGGAAAATAGGCTCAACATGGCGAACTAATGGATAGTGTTGGGTGCGGGATATAAACAAAGAAAAAGGCTGACAAAGGGGTATCCTAAATGCCTCTATCATTTCTATGTAATTTCACATAATCATGATTTTGAAATGTATTCAAATGAGAAGTTCTAAATTACATAAAACATCCGGCTCACTCATTTTTCCGCAAAAACAAAGAAGCATTTGACAAGAAAGCTGTAAAGGCTCAAAAATATGCTCACGTAAACGGAAGGAATGGGTATAAATATAAAGATAAACATGCAAGTCTTTCTTTGTTTTGTCACGCTTTTTACTTATCTTTTTCAAAAATATTAATTTGGCTTGTCGGTTTTTATCAAATTTGATGCTTTCTAAAGAATACAATTAACCATTTTTGATTTTTTTTCGAAAATATATACAGAAATGAGAATAATTTAAGGACAAACAAAGTTTAAAACCTTTTAAATCCCTCCTCACACTTGAACTTCACATTGTCCCCAATGTGAAATACATATTAGTTAAGCAATTATCAAGAGCTAAACTAATAATGTGAAAAGGGAAAAAAGTACTCCCTCAGAGTTGGATTTGACTTGTTTGAGTAGACTTTGATTGAAGTCGTCTCAACTCTGTGTGCATTTCTTTACAAATCTGCCAATTATGTCACTCGCTAAAAATAATCAACATTACCATTGATGAAAATGTTAGATAATTCAACCAAATCCGTTATTTAAACAAAGCAAACCACTAGTTAAAACATTAAAAACAAACATAAAATTTAAAAATCCCAAATAAAGTACTGAATAGAAATAAGATAAAACATCAGTTTCTGAACTGTTTCGCCCTACCTCCTACTACTCCTCATCATCATCATCATGGTGGCGTGTTCCAGATGAACGCGCCCCATAGTTACCAGCGTTTCCAAATGGAACTGTGGAGGGTTGCCGAAGTGGCTGGGATATACGCTTTGTAGCCCTCCGAAGATGTAGGAAAAACCTGCATACATTTCCTCCCTCATTGTGTGTTGAGATGCCCGTATAGCTTCTTGGTCGGCTCTCATAGCGTCTTGAGTTGCTCGCATAGCCTCCTGGTTGGCTCTCATAGTGTCTTGAGAAACCTGCATATGTTGGAACTGCTGGTACAACTCAGGGTAGGAAGGTATACCTGGAGGCCAGTTTGGCTGATATTGATACTGGTGCTGGTGCTCTTCATGCTGTGGCTGATCGTGTGATGGCTGGTTGTGTGGTGGTGGCTCTAGGACTAGATTCTCTTCCATGTTGACATCCTCGTCCTGTGGTGGTAATGGTAGTGGATCCCATATTTCTCCATTCAAACCCCTCAATCTTGGGCCATTATCTGTGTCTACTACCAGACCCATCGCTCTCAAAAACCTCATATCTACGTCTCCTCCTGCATGAACCATCGTGAGACCACTGACTACATCATCCGTCATAATACCTAAATTGTATGCTAACTGAGTCACATATTCACCACCATGGATTTCACAGCTTGTAGTTCTCCCCGCGCTGTTTACAAAAAAATCAGCCGTTCTAGCTGCAAGGTTGACGTGCACTCCATTCACTATGGAATATATGAAAAGAAGATCTGGAGTGGGACAGTTTCCTGCACTGTCCATGCGTCCAAAAATGGTGTGACTCATGACCTGGTGAATGACCCTAAGAAGCGGGTCTCGTAGTCTTGATGCTTTAGCCTTTCTAGCCTCATAGGGTGGCTCAATTGCCACTTGTGCCCAAAAGTTAGCCCGTTGCTGGTCATTATCAAACTTGTAGATATTGGTGAAAAGTTCTGAATCGATGTCTTCAGCCGAGTATATTCCCAGTCTTCTCCCAAGTCTAGCAAATGACCACTTGTGCCACTTTCTACCCAACCTGAACTGTATCGTCTCCTTCTTTTTAAAGATTTTTGCTTCTTGATTTATCATAAGTGTATGAAGCGAAAAACTCCAATGTAAGCTCAAGATATACCGGTCGTGCAATGTTCAACAACCTTGACATCGGATACGAAATCATATTGGATAGCCTCTCTTCTTGGTTTAGGGCTGTTAAAGTGTCCCAGTTGATTCTTCTCGGTTCACCGATTTGTCCTCATCTATTCCATAAAGCTTTTAATCTTGCAATACAGGGTTGTTCTTTCATTTTGTTTTCGCTGAACTGGAGGAATCTGTGGTTCATCTGCATAAAGGAATATAACAAAATAAGAGTAGAAAATAAAATTTTCATTGCTGCCACCGGAACAGTCTGTTTACGACGTTCTGTCGCCATTTCGGCAGTCGCACGGTAGTGCGACAACTGGCACAACCATGCCAATCCCTGATCGGTCAATGACATGTTTCCGGCAAATCATGTTGCACTGCCGTTCCGATTTGGCACTGTCGTGCGTCTCGGCATCGCAGTTCTGAATCAGTGATCTAACCTTGATTTCTGACCGGCACGGTCATGCCGTTTCAATGGCATGACTGTAAGACTTCAAAAACCATCAGAAAATAGTTTATTTCACTGATTTAAACCTTTATAATTCAAATTCTAACTTGTAATCGGTGAATAAACTTTAAATCAAGGATCAGAACTACCGATTTAGCACCAAACACTCAAGAACAAGAGTTTATTTGATTTTTATGAAGAAAACCCCAAAATTTCTTGATTCAAACATCATATCTACATCAGAAACTAAGTGTAATCTACAAAACAAGTAGGAAACATACCTTGGAAGAAGATTGGAGTGAAATCTAGGCAAAAGTCAGTTGATTTTTAGGTGTAGGCGACCTGGAACTCCCGTGCGGCTGCTAGGGTTTCGAAAAAATGACAAGTTTTTACTTCAAAATAGCTTAAATACCCCGCTTTTTACTGTTTAGATTTTGACTCGCACGGTCGTGTGACTAGTCGCACGGTCATGCCATCCCGGATTGCTTTCCTGGTTTGACTGATATTACCAGGTTGCACGGTAGTGCATCGGGTCATACGGTAGTGCGAGCCGATTACTGCCCTGTGTACGAGTTCTTGGTCTGTTTCTATTACGGAGTGCACGATCGTGCCGATTTGGCACTACCGTGCGGCATCTAGGCCTTTTTGGGTTATTTTTAACAGTAAGCTTTTAACTCCGAAATTTCACCTAATTTTTCCATTTTTGCACTAATTCATATATTTTAACATTTAATCAACTTCAAAATTCCAAGGTTTGTGCCATTTCATTCGTGATCTTAATTTCTCATTATTTCTCTCCAACGTTTCCTCTCAGGTTAAGCTTGTTAGACGTTTGGGCCGATTATGCTTTTGGGCCGTCTATATCGTATATATGGTTTAACGCGCACACGTTACATTTGGGCCGCATGTGGACATCTTGGCACACATACACTTAGGATATCTTTGTAAGTCATGGATCAGGTAAAGCCCAAGTGAGGGTGTGAGAATTGGGCCGAGACCTATTATGGAATCACTAAACACATCTCATGCAAACTAATACTCATAAAATGTCTGTCACACACACATGGTCCACCAAATTTATTCATAAAAGTATTTGTTTCAATATTCAATGAATCTTATTAATTGATCAGCACATGGGCCGACATTGGACTCCAATCAACAGTTAATTGCATGTGACTATTGCTGAATTGCATTAAATGGGCCGCACATCTGTTGATTGTTTATGGGACCAAACCCAAACAAAATCTGGCCCACTCTCTTAGAACACCCACATAAATTGGGTGTGGCTCCTATTGTGCACGTAACATTAGTTTGATAGCAAACCCTAAACAGTATTGATCGACGACAGTAGTCTTGGCACTCTCGCACATTCTCGATTAGTTTATCATCTCCGTTTAAGTTGTTATCTGAGGGTTGATGATCTTGTGATGTACGTTTTGATATGATCTCGTGTTATATATGACTAATCTTTTACATGATTGGTTTTATTTAGCCAACATAACTTGGTGCTAGTAATGTTGTAATATGCTTGAATTAATCTTGGTGTTGCATGACCATAATAAACTCGGTGATATTTTAGACTTGTTTGTAAGTAAGCTCGGTGATACGTAATACTAGGGTTCATGATAGTGGTTGATGAATTTGATGAACTGATTGATCTATGATGAATAATTCACGGATATTTTGCTATTTGATTCAGTGGGTATGGGTTGTTGTTGCATGATCACAAGTTGTCGATGATCGATGATTAGGGATAGACGATTAAGTAATGTCAATGATTCTTTGTATGATGACTGATGAAATCGAACATGGAAAGGGGGTTACAAATTAGATATTAGGTTAGGCACCCACTACAAGGATTTTGTGTGAAAGTTTGAATTAGAATTATACATGATGTTCTATTGATGATTTGTTTTGCACGGTGAAAAGATTATGTTAATTGTTTGAATTGAAGGGTGTCTAACACAATAATTAACATAGATAATTAACTAAAATTTGGGAAGTGGTTGCGGTTATATATTGACTAAATAATTAAGTCAATCACACAAAGCAACTTGGGCCGCACCAGATCACGGGCCGCACAAGTTATTAGGGCTCGCACAACTTCCTTTGGGCTGATACAACTGGGACACACACACAAGTACTTAGTTTATAGTTGGACCGCACACATAATCGGGCAACATGATAGGTTGTGCAATTATTACTTGAACTATAAGCTTGTGTTAGGATTGGGTGTGTGACATGATTTTCAACAATATGCTATGTGATGATTATTTCCATTTCATGCAAATTACTGGGTGTTATAGGCCCTTATGAGTTTGTAGTCATGAACTTGCAATGTAAGCTTTATGAGGCATGAATGACTGTTGTGTGTATATGATGACGAAGAATTGATGAGCTACATGAATAACTTGTGTGATGATATGTGTAACCCTTGTACGCTACTGGTATAGCACGGGTAGAGTATGTGATTTATGTGGACATAGAACTGACTATTCTTGGTTCCCTAGGGTTGGGAATGGGTAAAGGATTTAAACTGAAACCGAGTGATCTCCTAGTTTGGAACACGTACACACCCTCTTTATTGAAGGGTGACAACATGCGATAAGGATTTGATTAGAACCTGCATAATCTCCTAGTTTGGGGATTTCATACACACCCTCTTTATTGAAGGGTGACAACACGGATACTAGACCAAAAATCTCTATCATGAAGTCCCTCATTTTATATCGACTTAATTGTCGTGCCAATGGCGAGCGGGTCATTAGTTAGATAACGCTATTTATGTTTGACAAGCCTCACACCGTGCCGCAGAGGACGGGCATGAACTAATGGATCTGGGCACGTCAATGATGATAGACATTGACGCTAGGGCACCAACTTACTTCAGTCAGTGGTCGATATGGTAACGGTCTAGTGGTTTACAACATGAGGTAGCCCCCACTGGTTATGGACATGGTTTGGGAAACAAGGAACTGATTAACTACTGGTTTTCGAATGAACTTATGGTTTTTGAAACAAATTTAAACTAGACAACCAACTGTGAACTCGCTCAACTTTGTTGTTGATTCGTTGTTACATGCCTTGCAGGCCTTTAGGTGCATATTGTTGGAACTTGCTGTCTGGGAGGCTGGAGTGGTCATGGGTCGAGATACAAGGAATCGCAACACAAGACTAATGGTTTATAAACACTTAACGAATGAATTATGCTTCCGCTGTATACTGTGAATTGTTTGTAACGTTATAACACTTAAAGTAAATAAATGAAAGTTTTATTGAATTATATTATGCGAATTTCAATGTGATTGATGGCTTGGATCCTGGTACGTCACACGCCCTGCGGTAATTCCGCATGTGGTATTTTGGGGATGTGACAGATTGGTATCAGAGCCATTGGTTATAGTGAACTTGGTTTTAAAAAGGTGAAAAACGTTTTTTGTAAAACCAGACTATAACCGAACAGTTCTGAAAACGTGAATACGACCCTGACACTCAGCTCCAGATTGCAAGGTTCGTCTTTCGTATACTCATTGTACTGCGTAACTAGTGAATACTTACATATGATATTGCATGTGATTGCACGTTTAGCACAACAGTATGAATTCATGTATTACTTGCATGTGTTATGTGACTGACAGGGTGGTATTTCCCTAAACATTCATGACTTACGTTTCGTTATGTTCTTTGTTTGCTACTCGAGTTTGAGGAATCATTTGACATGAGTTAAGAGGAGCTGAGATGAGCATGCAAATCACAATATTATTGTGGGTGCACACATAATAATAATGTGGGGTGCATGCGAGTCCTAGTGAGCCTTAGCAAGTGGAAAAGGGGTTCCGTTCCGTTATTTGACCGATGTGAAACATAACAAACCTATAGGGGTCATAGCAGGAATTGTCCCCTACTCAAATGTGAACTTTCCTTTCCTCTCTGGATCCTTTCGAATCTTGGTGCTATCGAGTATTACCTGAACACCTATCTGAACGCTTAGCGAACCGTGTAGAAGGTTAGGTGCTTATACGAACGTCCCTGAGTTGGATGTCGCAGCGTCGGATGATTAATCGATACCTTTCTTACTGCTCTTCGTTTGCTGGAACTCATGTATTGGTGTCTTAGATCCCGAGGTGTGATCACTTCTGCAACACTCTCGCATCATACTGTGTATCACTCAAGCAACTTGCAGCATCGATGGACAGGAGGTTGAGCGTAGTACTTTGCCGACCTCAGTACTTTGACGACCCTGATTACCGGCAGCGAGCACCAGCAATTTGGCTTCAATCGAATCCTTAACCCTTGTCAGCGACTCATGGGAGTCACCTCTTACGAAATAATCGGAACATAAGCAATGACAACTGACTGAAGAATGGAATGTGAAACTCCCCGCACATTGAGTAGTGCCTTAGCACGTACCATGGATTGTGAAGAGGTGGACCCTGTCGGTGAAAGATCGTAGAGCTCCTTTTCAAACAATAGCATTAGAGGCAACAGTCACAGCAACATCAAGGTATTTGTAATGGTAATCAACAGTATGGCAAATGAAGGTGCCTACGACCTGGAGTGGCCGTTGTTAAATCAAACGACAACAACCAAGGGAACGATGACCATACTAGAAATCCTCGCAATGAGTACAACAACACGGGAAATGATGCTCATGGAGGGACATTTAGGATTGGCGTGGGTGACGCCAGGATTATAACAACATGGTGGCCTACACGTTCTTGGTAACTAATCACTTTGTCACTATTCTGCTTAACCCCGATGCTTCTTGAAAACGAACCTGTTGTGGAAACGGCTGATGGCAAGTCCACTGAAACCTCATGTGATTGTTTGGATGCAAACTCGACCTTGTGGGACAAGTGTTCGACGTCGATCTTCCTTATACTACCCTTGATAGTTTGATGCAGTAGTCGGTATGGATTGGTTATCCATACATCGCACAGATATACCCTGTGAGAAGAAAACTTTGCGTACCCCCTCCCTAGTGTATAATCGTCATTTGTTCCAGAATATCAGAGTTGTGTAAAGGTTAGCTTCAATTCTGCAATGAAAGCCCAGAAGTGTCTACGGAGGGATTACCTCGCCATTGCTAACAACGGTTACTGATGATGAGGCTAAGGAAGAGAGAGGATCGAGGATCCACCAGTTGTTTATAATTTCTTCGGATGAACTACTTGGAGAACTTCCAGGATTACTTCCACAACTGTTAGGCAAAAACGTAGTTTGATCTCACGCCAGGAGTTTTGGCAGAACTAGTTTTTTTTTTTTTTTTTTTTTTTTTTGCTTTGGGGAGCCCCAGTTTCACCCATGAAGACAAGCTTTTTCGTACGTGTACTGGTGATCAAGAACTTAACAAGGTGACAGTCGAGAACCGTTTGCCTCGACCATGTAGTGACAACCTGTCGACTAGTTGGAGGGACAAGCTTTCATTCGAGGATTGAGTTACGAACGGACTATTATCGGATGGAAATTCACAGGGAGAATGTTCTTAAAGCGGCTTATCAAACGCAATTCGGCCATACGACTTTGTATTCCATGACCTTGGGGTTAATCAAACACCAGCAGCTTTATGGATTAGATGAACCGACCGTGCTTATTGAGGACATTTGAAATCATTACCAGGCGAAAGGAATAGCATGGGCGGCATATGTATCTTATTTAGAGCTCCTGAGGACGGAGCCACTACGCACGAAGTCCTGTTAAAGGTAACTTCTGGATTCGAGAGGTACATTTTTGGGCATATAAACAATGAAGTGGGAATACACGTGGATCTCGCTAAGATCCATTTTGTTATAAACTAGTCGACACCAAAGATCCCTTCGAGGATGCAGCAATTCTTGGCCTCACTTGATACTATAGCAGATCCATCAGGAGATTTTCGAAGATCATGCAGCTTAAATCTCTTTAACACAGCAGGGTGTTGTGTTCGTGGAAGAAAAAACGGGGGGATGTCATTTCAGCTATCAAATCCTAACTCTACAATGCACTTAGCATCGTCTTTACCTAAGGGTACATATGATCTAGCGGTATACCCTGATGCTCCGAATCAGAGTCCCAGTTACACGTCGATGCAACCCGAGAGAGTGATGACTTACGTAATGGAGTTACGAAGAGGAACTGCACGACATACATTCTGCAGTGGAAACCGTGGTCTTTGGATTTAAGTGGGAGGCATTACTTGGACGGTACCGAATGCACTACTTAGACCGATCACAAGGGCCTCCCATGTACCCTGGTCTCGAAAGAGCTAAATCAGTTAATGGCATCGCTGGATAGAACTTTTGGAGGATTGCAACTATGAAACGCGAACGTACGCGAGCTTTGCAGCACACTATCGACTCTAACTTACCTGATCCGACTCGCCCCGTTCAAAATGGAGAACTGAAGGAAGAGGAATTTCAAGTTAAACTCATGCGAGGCATGGAGAAGCAACCTAGGCAGGTCAGACGATATTTGCTACCTCATGGAACGAATGTGGATCTCATTATACGGCAACAGTAGGGAACTCGTGTTGAGCAAAGCACACCGGCATCGATATTCTAGTCGTCTGGGCTTTGAAGAGAGGCATTAGGATTTATAAACCTTGTACTGATGATCGGGCATGAAGGCCCACCTAGTTAGGTATGTGAATGATGGATTGACTTGTGGGAAAGTCAAGGTGAAGTATCAGCAACCAGCAATACCCACATGGAAAGCGAAAACAGACTGCCATGGAATTGGTCGCTAGTCTACTTACAACTCGAAACGGAAACAATATCACCTGGATGAACGTTGATTGTCTCACGTAACCAGCATACCCTCTAGCCATCAAGGAAACGTATAAGTTTTCTACACTTGCAGTCATCTACCTGAAAGAAGTGGTTGCTAGGCACGGGGTGCCAACCTCCATTATCTCTGATCGCGACCCACGATTTGCATCTGATTTGTGGCATGTGATGCACAAATCCTTTGGCTCACGTCTAGACATGAGCACATCATATCATCCACAGACGGATGGGCAGACTGAACGCACCATCTAAACCCTTTAGGACACGCTTCGAGCATATGTAATCGACTTGGTAACGGCTGGGAGCGGCATCTACCTTTAGTGGAGTTTTCGTATAACAATAATTACCACACCAGCATTTAGGCTGCTCAGTTCGAGGCATTGTACGGACGGAAGTGCCAATCACCTCTTTGTTGGGCAGAAGTTGGAAACAGTCAAATCACTGGCCCAGAACTCGTCGTAAACACAGTAGAGAAGATTCCTCAGATGCGACAACGAAGGGCGGTAGATCGTGACCGTCAGAAAAGCTACGCTGATAAGCGCAGGGAACCACTTGAGTTCCAGGTTGGGGGAAATCGAGTACTACTTAAAGTCACACCTTGGGAAGGTGTAGTTCATTTTGGTATACAAAACAAAACTCAAACCGCGATATGTGGAACCTTTCGAAATCACGAAGAGAATTGGCAAGGTGGCCTACAGATTGAATCTACCGGAAGAACTCAGTGGAGTTCACAACGTATTCCATGTGTCGAATCTGAAGAAGTGTCTGTCAGATGAAACCCTCACAGTTCCTTTCAAGGAGCTCACCATCGACGATCAGTTGTGATTTGTCGAAGAACCAGTGGAAATCTTGGACCGGGAGGTCAAGATTCTCAAACGCAGCAGGATACCTATTGTTCGAGTTCGTTGGAACTCCCGTCGTGGCCCAGGGTTCACCTGGGAACAAGAAGACCAAATGAAACACAAATATCCCCAGTTGTTCGAGAACAACGAAACCACTACTGAGGCTGAAGCTACTGCGGAATTTCGGGATGGAATTCCAAACCAATAGGGGAATAATGTGACACCCCAGGAAAAAAAACCAGGAAACCATACAACCTAACTAGCTTCCTCGGTAACTGCGTGCTAAATTTCGAGACAAAATTTTTTTCAATCTGGGGATGATGTGACAACCCGGACTTTCAAGGTTTGTGCTATTTCATTCGTGATCTTAATTTCTCACTATTTCTCTCCAACATTTCCTCTCAGGTTAAGCTTGTTAGACGTTTGGGCCGATTATGCTTTTGGGCCGTCTATATCGTATATATGGTTTAACGCGCACACGTTACATTTGGGCCGCATGTGGACATCTTGGCACACATACACTTAGGATATCTTTGTAAGTCATGGATCAGGTAAAGCCCAAGTGAGGGTGTGAGAATTGGGCCGAGACCTATTATGGAATCACTAAACACATCTCATGCAAACTAATAGTCATAAAATGTCTGTCACACACACATGGTCCACCAATTTTATTCATAAAAGTATTTGTTTCAATATTCAATGAATCTTATTAATTGATCAGCACATGGGCCGACATTGGACTCCAATCAACAGTTAATTGCATGTGACTATTGCTAAATTGCATTAAATGGGCCGCACATGTGTTGATTGTTTATGGGACCAAACCCAAACGAAATCTGGCCCACTCTCTTCGAACACCAACATAAATTGGGTGTGGCTCCTATTGTGCACGTAACATTAGTTTGATAGCAAACCCTAAGCAGTATTGATCGACGGCATAAGTCTTGGCACTCTCGCACATTCTCGATTAGTTTATCATCTTCGTTTAAGTTGTTATCCGAGGGTTGATGATCTTGTTATGTACGTTTTGATATGATCTCGTGTTATATATAACTAATCTTTGACATGATTGGTTTTATTTAGCCAACGTAACTTGGTGCTAGTAATGTTGTAATATGCTTGAATTAATCTTGGTGTTGCATGACCATAATAAACTCGGTGATAGTTTAGACTTGTTTGTAAGTAAGCTCGGTGATACGTAATACTAGGGTTCATGATAGTGGTTGATGAATTTGATGAACTGATTGATCTATGACGAATAATTCACGGATATGTTGCTATTTGATTCAGTGGGGTATGGGTTGTTGTTGCATGATCACAAGTTGTTGATGATCGATGATTTGGGATAGACTATTACGTGATGTTAATGATTCTTGGTATGATGACTGATGAAATCGAATAGGGAAAGGGGGTTACAAATAAGAATTCAGGTTAGGTACCCACTACAAGGATTTTGTGTGTAAGTTTGAATTCGAATTATACCTGATGTTCTATTGATGATTTGTTTTGCACGGTGAAAAGACTATGTTAATTGTTTGAATTGAAGGGTGTCTAACACAATAATTAACATAGATAATTAACTAAAATTCGGGAAGTGGTTGCGGTTATATATTGACTAAATAATTAAGTCAATCACACAAAGCAACTTGGGCCGCACCAGATCACGGGCCGCACAAGTTATTCGGGCTCGCACAACTTCCTTTGGGCTGATACAACTGGGACACACACACATGTACTTAGTTTATAATTGGACCGCACACATAATCGGGCAATATGATAGGCTGTGCATTTATTACTTGAAATATAATCTTGTGTTAGGATTGGGTGTGTGACATGATTTTCAACAATATGCTATGTGATGATTATTTCCATTTCATGCAAATTACTGGGTGTTATGGGCCCTTATGAGTTTGTAGTCATGAACTTGCAATGTAAGCTTTATGAGGCACGAATGACTGTTGTGTGTATATGATGACGAAGAATTGATGAGCTACATGAATAACTTGTGTGATGATATGTGTAACCCTTGTACGCTACTGGTATAGCACGAGTAGAGTATGTGATTTATGTGGACATAGAACTAACTATTCTTGGTGACCACGGTAGGGTTTGGTTGATCAACTTGGAACAGGTGACATAACATAACATACCGAGCAAACCAAGGTGAGTTCACACTTTCCACAAGGCATGGGATTCCCAAGGGTTGGGAATGGGTAAAGGATTTAAACTGAAACCACGTGATCTCCTGGTTTGGAACACGTACACACCCTCTTTATTGAAGGGTGACAACATGCGATAAGGATTTGATTGGAACCTGCGTAATCTCCTAGTTTGGGGATTTCGTATACACCCTCTTTATTGAAGGGTGACAACACGGATACTAGACCAAAAATCTCTATCATGAAGTCCCTCATTTTATATCGACTTAATCGTCGTGCCAATGGCGAGCGGGTCATTAGTTAGATAGCGCAATTTAGGTTTGACAAGCCTCACACCGTGCCGCAGAGGACGAGCATGAACTAATGGATCTGGGCACGTCAATGATGATAGACATTGACGCTAGGGCACCAACTTACTTCAATCAGTGCTCGATATGGTAACGGTCTAGTGGTTTACAACTTGGGGTAGCCCCCACTGGTTATGGACATGGTTTGGGAAACAAGGAACTGATTAACTACTGGTTTTCGAATGAACTTATGGTTTTTGAAACAATTTTAAACTAGACAACCAACTGTGAACTCGCTCAACTTTGTTGTTGACACGTTGTTACATGCCTTGCAGGCCTTTAGGTGCATATTGTTGGAACTTGCTGTCTGGGAGGCTGGAGTGGTCATGGGTCGTGATACAAGGAATCGCAACACAAGACTAATGGTCTATAAACACTTAACGAATGAATTATGCTTCCGCTGCATACTGTGAATTGTTTGTAACGTTATAACACTTAAAGTCAATAAATGAAAGTTTTATTTAATTATATTATGCGAAGTTTAATGTGATTGATGGCATGGATCCTGGTACGTCACACGCCCTACAGTAATTCCGCATGTGGTATTTTGGGGGTGTGACAATTTTAACTTCCTGGGCAATAAACATAGTCTTGAGTTATATAACAAGACAAGATCTCCTACACGGAGATCCTTATGGTCTCTTAACCTCTTGTCATGAAATCTCTTGACTCGCTCCTTATATCTGCTAGAACTCTCATAGGCATTACTTTTTAGCTCCTCAAGCTCGTGGATTTGCAGAAAACGAGCTTCACCTCCACTTTTCAAATCCATATTTGGTGTTTTCAAGGCCCAAAATGCCTTGTGTTCTAGCTCGACAGGTAGATGACATGCTTTTCCGTAAACCAACCTAAAGGGTGTGGTCCCAATGGGTGTCTTGAATGCTATTCTAAAAGCCCACAAAGCGTCATCTAGCTTGTCTTACCAATCCTTGCGGTTATTATTAATGGACCGCTCAAGGATTCTTTTCAAACCCCGATTCGTGACCTCCACTTGCTCGCTCGTTTGAGGATTGTATGGTGTAGCCAATCTATGATGAACACCATAACGGGACAAGGCTCGTTCTAACTGTGAATTACAGAAATGTGTTCCACGGTCACTGATAAGTGCTTTTTGAGCACCAAATCGGGCAAATAAACTTTTTAAGAACCTCACAACCACCCTAGCATCGTTTGTAGGCAAAGCCTGAGCTTCGGCCCATTTTGAGACATAGTCTACAGCAACTAGGATGTATTTGTTACCTCGTGAGGCTGGAAATGGTCCTATGAAGTCGATACCCCATATATCAAAGACTTCACAGACTTGCATTAGATGTTGAGGCATTTCATTGCGTGCGGAGATATTTGTTGCCCTCTGGCAAGCATCACATGCTCTAATCCATTCATGCGCGTCGCGAAAGATTGTGGGTCAGTAAAACCCAGAGTCTAACACTTTCTTTGCAGTGTAATTTGCTCCATGATGACCTCCGGTTGGCCCTTCGTGACAGTGGCTCAGAATGCTAGATGCCTCTTCTCCAAATACACATCTTCGGATCACCTGATTGGCTCCGATTCTAAACAAGTATGGTTCGTCCCAAATGTAATACTTCAAATCTGTGAAGAACATCATCTTTTGCTGATATGACAATCCTTCGATAAGGATTCCACATGCGAGGTAGTTTGCAAAGTCGGCGAACCGAGGCGACTCGTCATTCAACTCGATACTCAAAAGAAATTCGTGGGGGAAATTGTCATTTATTGGTTCCTCCATCGAATTTTCAGAACTTCCATGCTCAAGTCTACAGAGATGGTCGGCTGCAACATTTAAAGCTCCCTTTTTGTCTTGGATCTCAATGTCAAATTCTTGTAGTAACAAGATCCATCTGATAAGATGCGGTTTTGCGTCCTGTTTACTAAAAAGGTATTTAATTGCTGCATGATCCGTATACACAATTGTTTTGGACAACACAAGTTACGACCTGAATTTGTCGAAAGCATAAACTACTGCCAAAAGCTCTTTCTCTGTAGTCGTATAATTTTCTTGAGCATCATGAAGATTTTGCTGGCAAAGTAAATAGGATGAAAATGCTTCTCCCTTCTTTGTCCTAAGACTGCTCCTATTGCATAATCACTAGCGTCGCACGTTATCTCAAATGGCAATGCCCAATCTGGTGCAACTAAAATAGGGGCTTCGATAAGCCTTTGTTTCAGCTGCTTGAAAGCTTTCATGAATTCGTCTGTAAACACAAATGGAGCATCTTTTTCTAATAAACGGGTCATAGGTCTTGCGATTTTTGAAAAGTCTTTTATGAATTGCCTATAGAACCCTGCATGACCCAGGAAACTTCTAATCACTCTGACCGAGGTTGGGGGCAGGAAATTTAGAAATGATATCCACTTTTGCTGGATCAACTTCCAACCCGGCTTCAGAGATTTTGTGTCTAAGAACTACCCCTTCTTTCACCATGAAGTGGCATTTCTCCCAGTTAAGCACAAGATTAGTTTCCTCACATCTCATTAACATTCTTTTCAGGTTTCCAAGACACTGATCGAAAGAACTCCCGTAAACAGAGAAATCATCCATGAATACTTCCATGGAGTCTTCAATCATGTCATGGAAAATGGCTACCATGCAACACTGAAATGTGGCTGGTGCATTGCACAGTCCAAAAGGCATACGCCTGTAGGCGAATGTGCCGAAAGGACATGTGAAAGTAGTCTTTTCCTGGTCCTTAGGAGCGATAGGAATTTGAAAGTATCTAGAGAACCCATCCAGAAAACAGAAAAATGACTTCCCCGACAGACGTTCCAACATCTGGTCGATGAATGGAAGCGTGAAGTGGTCCTTACGGGTGGTATCGTTGAGCTTATGGTAATCGATGCAAACTCGCCATCCGGTCACGGTACGGGTAGGAATAAGTTCATTCCTATCGTTTGGGACTACAGTAATACCACCTTTCTTGGGTACTACTTGCACTAGAGTGACCCAAACAAAATCAGATATAGGGTATATCAGCCCTGCATCTAACAACTTGATTACTACTTTCTTCACCACGTCTTGCATATTTGGATTCAAACGCCTTTGATGCTATGCACTAGGCTTGTAATTGTCTTCCATTAGAATCTTATGAGTACAAAAAGAAGGATTAATGCCTTTGATATCCATAATCTTCCACGCCATGGCTTTCTTATGGAGCTTTAGAGCTTCGAGAAGCTTTCTCTTTTCCTCTTTTGCTAAGGATGCTAAAATGATGACTGGCAAGTGACACTCCTCGTCTAGAAATGTGTATTCGAGATGCGGTGGGAGTTCTTTTAACTATAAAGACGGTGGATCTACAACTGACAATTTTTACTTTTCTTCAACTTCACGGTCAATCTCCATAAATTATTCTGGACTTTGGGAGCCATCATCACTGATTTGGCAGACTGGCTGCTTAGCTTCGTGGCCCTCATGCGAAATGCCATTTTGGTTCCCACACGAAAGATGTGTGTCTGTATCAATTTCTTCAATAGTTCCTTGGAAATGAGAGGTTACACAAGTATCGATAATGTCGACATAGTAAAGCATGTCATCGTGACTTTGCGGATGTTGCATTGATCTTTTAATATCAAAAGTCACGTGCTCGTCATTTACTCGGAGCGTGATTTGGCCAGCTACCACATCAACAATCGTCCTCGCAGTATTGAGGAACGGACGTCCAAGTATTAATGGCACTTTTGAGTCTTCGTCCATGTCAAGAATAACAAAGTCCACACGAAAAACAAATTTATCGATTTTAACAAGCACGTTTTCAACGAATCCACGCGGATACTTGATTGAACAATCTGCAAGTCGAATGCTCATTCTAGTGGGCGAAGGTTCACCCAGATCTAACTTAGCAAAGACCTTATATGGCATAAGGTTTATGATAGCTCCTAAATCGGCTAATGCGTGACTGACAGACATGCTGCCAATGAGACAAGGAAGAGTAAAACTGCCCGGATCTCCCATCTTTTCAGGTAGACGGTTTTGGAGAAGGGCTGAACAGTTTTCATTCATCAACACACAAGAAAAGCTTTCGAGTTTTTGCTTGTTTATGAGGATGTCTTTTAAGAACCTTGCGTATTTAGGCATTTGAGCCAACGCCTCAACAAATGGTATGTTTATGTGTAATTGTTTAAACATTTCTAGAAACTTACCATGTTGTTCATCGTCCTTCTGCTTCTTCAATCTGCTCGGATATGGAACTGGAGGAATGAAATCTTTAACTGGCTCCTGGGGCCGTGGTGTACTTGCTGGGACTTGCCTAGCGTGCACCTCGTCCGAAGCGTCAGTTTTGACCGTCTCAGTGATCGGTGGTGAGTCCAATTTGTCAGGTCTAGTGGCTTTACCACTCCTCGTCATTACTGCATTAACGTGCCCTCTCGGGTTTGGTTCTGTGTTACCTGGAAGACTACCTTGGGGTCTTTCAGACAACATCTTGGCCAAATGGCCCACTTGATTCAATGGTTTGTATTGAAGCCTTTTGGCTTCGCATTTCCCTTTTTTTGTGCCATGAAACGCTCCTCATGCTGTTGGTATCGCTTCTCTGATATTTGATTGGCATTGTTGGAGTTGTTTAACAGCTGTGCTATCATCTCCTCTAGTTTTGAATTGTTATGACAGGTTTGTGGCTGGGAATTGCTTCCTGAACCTAAATTATTATAACGTGGCTGAAAGGTTTGCCCTGATGGCTGAAAAGATTGTCCCTGGGGCTGAAAGGATTGCCCCTGAGGCTGTTGTGGTGCGGGAGCGCGTTGAGCATATCGAGTGGGTTTTGGTTATTGGAATTAGCTTTCCACCCGAATTTTGGGTGATTCCTCCAACCTGGATTGTACGTGTTACTATAGGGGTTATTCTGGCGCCTAATTTGATTGCCCAAATAGTCCACCTCTTCGTGGCCTGTAAACATAACACCCTGCTCATATGTACCTGGCTCGTGTGACACTCCATACAGCTCACACGATGATTGTACCTGCGAAACGTTCTGAGCTTGATCAAATCTTGCTGCCAAAACTCCAATCTGTGCTGCAAGAGCCGTATATGTATCCACTTGATGAACTCCAGGAATAAATGATGCTTAATTTCTCACTCCACCGTGACGAGAACTCGACTTCAAAGTAGCTTTTTCTATGATTGCATAGGCTTCGTTGGGTGTTTTTGTTCCAAGATTGCCTCCTGCATATACATCTAAACATTCTTGTGAGTCGTAGTTAAGTCCTTGGTAGAAATTCAACACAAGTTGTCTTTTGGACAACCCATGATGTGGAAAATCGATCAAAAGATCTTTGAACTTCTCCCAAGCTGCATGTAGAGATTCTCCTTCGTCCTGTTTGAATGCCATAATACGGTTTTTAAGCTGAGCTGTCTTTTCCGAAGGGAAATATTTTAGCATAAAAAGATCCGCCATCTCATTCCAAGTCGTGATGGACCCTGCTGGAAGTGACAAAAGCCAAGATCGGGCTTTGTCTCGCAAAGAAAATGGAAAGAGTCGCAAACGAATTGCGTCTTCAGAAACGTCTCTAATTTTGAAAGTCGAGCACACCTCGAGAAATGATGCGATGTGTCGACCTGGATCTTCATGATCCTTCCCATCAAACTGCACAGAAATTTGCAACATATTAATAATACTAGATTTAATTTCTAAACTCGGTGCTGCTATCGTAGGTCGGGCGATGCTCGGTAGCAAGCCCTCTCCTCCAGGATGGCCGGTCTCATTTAAGGCTGGTCGTCCTCTGCCATAATGCTTCCTGTGTCGTCCTCTGAACTCTCGATGTCAGAAAGTATCACTGGTTCGTCGATTGCGGCCGCAATCCTTTGTGCAACAACAAGCGATCTTTCGCGAAGCCGCCTACTTCTTCTTAGGTTATTTTCTGGTTCGTTGGCTAGGTTAGCGTTAGCGGGTGCAGGGGGCATGGACATTAGCCTGCATGTAAAAAGGAAGGCATTATACAGAAAAAAGAACATAATAATAATATAGGAAATAAGTAATACTACTAATACTAAAATATAACATACAATATATATACAAGTTATGAAACAAAACTAGTTAAATATTTACTGAATTATTTACTTATTTAGATTCGATAACTATTTTTGTTTGTTTATCAGAAATTCTGATGAGAATTATCAGAAATCTGAAGAATCACTCTTTTGTGTTTTTTTTATATATCAGAAAATCTGATATGATCTGATAAAATTCTTATAAGATCTGATAAAATCTAATGAAATTTTTCGTTCCATCAGAATTTCTGATAAATCCATCAGAATTACCAGAAAATCTGGTAAACTCATCAGAATTAAAATTGTTGTTTTTAGAATCTCTAATGGGTTTATCAGAATTCATCAGAAAATCTGATAAATTCATTGGAATTCATCAGAAACTCTGATGGTTTTATCAAAAAGTTATGTTTTATTTTTGTGGAGTAAATAAATAAACAAATGAGTACAATAATTACATCATTTCTTCTATATTGATCAGTTGAATCTGAAAATAGAAACAATTCATCTTCCAAATCTTCACTGTCATCAGTCTCTTTCTTCTTTGAAACATGTTCACTGGTGGTTTGGATTTGTGACATCTATGGCAAAATCAATTAAGGTTTACCTGATTTTGCCAGATTGCAGAGCGTGAGTGTGACATCAATGGCAAAATCAGGTAAACCTTAATTGATAAGCAAGAAATCATGTAAACATGATATTTAACCAATAAAATTAGGATTTTATGGTTTTAGTGTGTAGCAAACATGCTAAACAAAGCAGTTCCCGGTTAACGGAATGTTTTCAATTTTAACGCGCACCACAACATCCAAGTGAATACGTTAAAGTGTTCGGGTTTTCGTTAACGCTGGGTTCGTTTTTTTAATTACAAAAAATGAGTGAAGAAAACAGGTTGTTTCGCGAGCATTACCAGACTAGGGGAGTGTTTAAGACCCGATAACGAACCTAACCCTAATTACCTGCTTTAAACTCATCCACAATTGCAAAAATCGTAGTTTGAAAAAAAAGACATGGGGGCTTCTAGGGGGTTCCGATTGGAAGTGTACCCCCCTCTTTTTTATCCTTCATTTGAAGCTAGATTATACACTCTCAGACCTCTAACACTTCTGTTCCAAAGAATAGTCATTAACAACCAGCCCAAATTGAGGCAAATATGTGTTTTTTATAAGTATTTTTAGCATTAAACTTGTAGTTAACAAAAAGAAATGAGTTTTGATCATTAGAACCCATTACTTTTGCCATGAAGTCTGATTATAATACTAATACATAAGACAAGATCATATATGAAGGTTTGTGGTGGAAAACTTGGGTTTATGGATAAAAAATTTGGATTTTCGACAAGAGACTCATATTTCAAACATTAACCGAAAAAGAATTTTAACAGACTTGATTGATGATGGTGCATGCATATTTGTGCTGTATATGGTGTGTAGATATTGTACTCGGCTTTAGTCAGCCCCTGGAAGTGTAGAAATCGCTCAAAGGATCGAGAAACAGAAGGTATATCGCCTAAAACTGACATTGGGGCCACTCGAATTTCGTTTAAGCGTAACTATTTCCATGGATATTGTTAGTACTTGAAAATTTATAAGCTGATCATATATGGTGAAAATAAGGTCTCTGAAAATTCGTAAATTTTGGCATCTTTTAGAATTTTTAGTGAATTTATTGGTATTTAATAGTGTTAATTCGGGAAAAATATTAAACGGACTCAATGAATTATCAAATTTTGGAGAGAAGTTGTATTTAATATAAGAATCATCCATATAAATTTTGGGGTTCATTGGTTACCCCTAGATATGGTTTTTATTTTCGGGTTTCATCGAATTTTGAGTAAATTTTCAGTAAGCGAGATACCATAGCTAGCTAATGAATGAGGACTTGAGATTTTTACAGGTACTTTCTGGGCACATAGTGACTATTGGGTAAAAGTTTTGAAACTTCTAGAATTCGGTTGGTATAAATTGCTAATTTATCGTTTAAACAGATTTATAAAACTGAATTATTATATTTAATATTTTCTGAAAATAATTTTTGTAAAATATAAATGTTAGTAAGGTTTTATATAAAAATTTCTATAATTTTATGTTAATGGATATGCGTTTACGAAAAATCAGACTTTAAAAATATATTGTTTTAATCAAAACCGGGAAATTAAGCGTTTAACGAACCAGCCGAAACTTTAAGCCAATGCAATGAATTATTGGCAATGATTGGAAAGTTGGGAGTTAATCTAAACTTTTCCTTGGTAAATTGGGTAATTGGGATGAATTACACGCTTGTTTGATGAATCCCCAAACTATAAAAACTGGAACTACTGTTTGAGCGAACCAGACCCCTTTAACGCCCAAACATTCTTTGTAAACCAAATCATTTTATATTAGTTAATAAGTTTAGACATTATATATGATCATGCAATACTTAAACACCTAAAACGAACAGCCGTGCCCGTCATGCAAAACAGTACATGGAAACCAAAACGTGAATTTGACATTAAGACAATACCCATCGCCATATGTCAAGGCTATTGGTCCATTCTCGGATGAATATTTCCATCCGAGATTGGTATATAGAGATTACCAATCCGAACACTGTTTTCGGTAATTAATCTTGAACTACTGATATTAGGCCGGTGAATGTGTAACTAGTACTATTGGTTTGACAAACCCAATTGCGATGGCACAGAGGCCATAGGTACTACTGCAATTGTGTGTGTTCATGCATATACGTTGAACACGCTATGGGGTGTTATCCATAGTTACAAGGGGCGTGAAGTGGTAGATATAGACCACTAGATCTTGAAAAAAGTTAATGCTTCAATTATGGGCTTAGTATAATTACATCACATGTGCTTAATTCGATTTTCGTACACTCTGATTGATACGAACAAAGCCTGTAACACTCACCAACTATTTATAGTTGACCTTATAAATTTTTAACATGCTTTACCGGGAAGGCAAAATAAGAATAAAGTGTGGATGTGCTAATTGATCTAGTTTTACTTTTTGGATAATATTGTAGATAGACGCATACCTACATACAAGATAAACTGCTTTTGGAGATGTGCCTATGTAATATACGTTTGCATGTAAAAGATGATGTAAAATGATGTAGCGTTTAGTGTGTAATACAATATCTTTATGAACAATGTATTTGTGTTATGTGTCTGTTACACCCCCGTGTGTTTCGACTGCAAGTCGGGGTGTGACAGATGATGGTATTAGAGGCATTGGTTATAGAGATTTAGGTATCCTTTAAGAGCCTAGACTATAATCATAAGCTCGACTCCCCATAAATTAGAACCTGTAGTGACCGAGTCATAGCGGCTATTATTAGGATGATCTTGTCAGGCAAGTAAGTTATTATGGTCCGAAACATAATAACATATTTGCTTATACTTGGGAGTTCTGAGAACGTCATTAAGAGAGGTAAGGAAGTGAAGAAATATATGTGTGTGAATATCTATTGTGTAAACGTATATATAATTATGTGCGTACTATGCTTACATTGTTCGGTAATTAGGACCTTTTGTCATGAGTTTCTTTCTCGTAGACAACATGTCGAGAGATAGTAGCAGGAATACAGAGGAGGATCCGGAATTAGATTTGAAGAAGAACCGGGGGAGGATTCGAGCATGGATACGGAGTCGGATCTCGAGGAGATTCAGCGTGTCTTGAGTTACTTACTAGATTTATGTGGTTATGTGTATGGTACCCCACTTAGATTTTGAGGAAGTTCACCCCAGTCATACCTTTGACCCATATCTTCATCGAGCCATTGTATGAAAGAGTCCCACACCAGATCTCGGTCCTAGGGACGTCGCCAGTGATTACCGTTCATCTAGTAGAGACAAGAGGTCTATGACCCCATACACACATGTATCACCTAGCCTGCCTATACCCTCACCACCGAGAGTCTAACGGACGGCACGTATGAGCGTGTCGATACCTGTACCGACATTCCCTCATCCACGACGTATGAGATGGGTGATTGTCACACCCTGGTATTTCACCAACACACCCGGTGGGCCCGGATTGGGGGTACGTGACGAGATTGATATCAAGATACACAATATAGCACAACAGAAGTCTTGGATTTAAATTATTACAATATAAAATGTCCAAGTGTTCAAAATATAATACGGACGGATCGTATATGAAAAGATCCACAGGCGGATCGAAAATGTACAAAAATGAAAATAACAAACTATAGGCTTATATGCAAAGGAGTTACAAATTCCTCTTCTAGCATTACCAGGCAACCTCCAGCCGATTTCGTAACCTTGCAACCTGTCACTTAGTCTATTAAAGATACGTTAGTTTACACTGTTAAATACAAATAACTGACTCATTTTGAAAATATTTCAAAATTGTTTTAAGTACACAAGGTACATGTATTTTCATAAATAACTTAGGATAATTCAAAATGATCTTGTATACAGTTTTACATGCATGTCAATAGATATGGGGTCTGGTCTAGAAAGCGAATAACATGATTAACCGACACGCCACTTTTAACCCATAAAGGGGTATCCCCAATATGTGTAAGAAAAGCATTTTGTAATAGCATTAGCATCTATCAGGTGTATGCCTACACCCCGTGCTCAGTCATGGACATTAGCGATTTAAACAAGCTGGGGATATCTAGGACACGGTCACGTTAACCCCCAATGTTTAAGTTATCAGACAAAATAGATTAAAACGGGTTATGAAGATTTTGTAGTCACAATCCGACATATGATGCCATACCCGACCATGCGGTTATAATTTACCATATCCCAAGCCTGTATAGGGAAAATATGTTAAGAGTATTTACCTGGCTTAAACAAGTCTTACAATGCAAGAAATAATATAAGCACATCCGTTTATCAATTTACTAAGGTTGGTTGCAATCTACCGGAAGTGCCTTAGTCTTGAATGAATGGCATAATAACCAATTAGAATCTTAACGGGTCCTATTCAAGTCATAGACATGGACTAGTTAACTTAAATTAATGAAAACGGTACGATACGCTTGATTAAGCGATGACCAGAATATAATATAGTTTAAACCCAACAAGTACTAAGACTTGTATCATATGGGTAATCAATATACATTCTGGAATTTGAAATCAAATTGAAAGGATTTGACCCATTTCGGTAATCTTATGTAAACTAGTTACATAAGCTTAACCGTACGCGTATAAGCGATATTGGGTAACCGGATGAGTCATAAACAAGTTCCATATACCAAAATACTTTAAATATGATATGACATCAGTATGTAATCAAGTTCATTTGATCATTATAGTTTAAAACCAAAATATGCACCATAAGGGCATTTAGTCACAATGTGACATAATTTGAGAACTTGCATAAAAATCTAAGTTATGATGAAGTTTATTCTGTTATATCACTTTAATTATGTTATGATATCAATAGTAAATAAGTTTTGTATGATAATTATGGTATAAAACCATACTATGCGCCAAAAGGGCATTTTGGTCAATATATAACATAACTGATAAACTTGTAACAAAACTCAGTTTATGAACACATTTTTTAAACCAAAATATGTAAATGATAATAACATATCATTAGGTAATTCATTTTGCAAGTTCATCATTGATTAAAAACAAGTTTTACATAAAAAGGGTATTTTGGTCATAATTAGGCATATTACAAGAACTTGTGTAAAAACACAGAATCTGATTATGATCAAGTAGCATAACCACAAAGGGTTATTATACACTACAATGTGATCATAATGTAACTAAAATTCAGTAGCTAGATGTAACACCTAATAAAATCACGACCAATGATGTGTTGACACGTGTAGTAAACCCTAATGAAGTCAAACGTTGACTATAAAGGACTAATTTTTGCGAAAAATCAAAAACTTTGAATGTGAAGGGACGGAAAGTGTCAAGATGCTTAAACTAAGCCTCTGCATAACCTTACATGGCATTCGTACTCACAGATGAGCCACTTGTTGATCGAG
>JARYGA010038349.1:0-40671 GCA_030545235.1 Helianthus tuberosus | reverse complement strand
AATTAGAACTGAGGCGGGCCGCGTAAGATCCCCCCTCAAGTTCATGCGGGCTGTATGGGAGTGTTGACCGGACTCCGCTGAATCCTTTAGTTCAAGCGGGCCGCATAAGATCTCGTCTAAGTTGACGCGGGCCGCGCAGACTCGTGATACGCTGATGCATCCGGTGCTGACACGTGTCGACATCGTGTCAAGTCTACTAGCTGACCCAACTAAGCTACTGCGTTGACTGGTGTTGACGTGGGCCGCGTAAGGGTTCCTTGTCTTTCACGCGGGCCACGACAGGATGCAATATCACAACTATAAAAGCAGGCATCAGTTTTCAGTTTCCGTCGCTCATTCTCAAATCTCATTCATGAATTCTGAAGTTATAGACATAATATTTTGGGTATTATACCCCTAATTAGCGAGGTTCTGCTCCATTGTAAGTATTATAACCCCGGTTTCATAATAGTTACGCTGCCCGATTGATTTAGGGTTCCGTAACAACTGTCGTGGTTCTGCCCGACGTAGTTGTTGGAATGCCGTCTCGGGGAGGGTATCATTAATAATTTAAAAGGGTTATGATACTAATCAATGTACATTTGTGTAAATTATAGATTATAGCCAGGAAACCCTTACAAAAAGCCTAAGACAGCAATGTGAGTTTATCCTCTTTTTGTTAATGTTTTTGGAATATTTTACAAAACCTTAAATGTTTTACTATGAAATTAAGCGGTGATTGAGTCTTTGTAGTTCTTCAATTACTGCCGGTATTATGGGGTTTTGTATACAAAATTTACTACGAGTAGTAGTAAGTCGGGAACGACAGTGCATTACCATTGGACGACGAGTTAGCCAATGGGTAATTTGACCATAGCCATAGATCCGGTCGAGTGGCAAATAATGAATGAGTAATTGTGTAGAAATAAACAATGTGATCGCTCTCAATACTGTTTTAATTGATAAAATGTTTCTTGATTAAACTGGGATTCACTCACCAGTATTTCCGACTGACAAATGTTTTTAAAACGCGTTACAGGTAACACAATGTGAACAGCCAATTAATGAAAAGCCAGCTGGAGAGCACTGAAGGCTTGGGAAAATGTGGCTATAAAAGTTACCTAATAAACGATGTTTTAAATTCAATGAAATAGGGTTTGTCCCTATAAATGTATTGTAATAAGAAACTTGGGTTTTGCCCATGTATTTATTAATATCAAGTATGGTGGTTTTACTCTGATAAACATTTCCTAACTACGGTCCTGATGTAATTTCCGCTGCGAGACTAAAAAAACTGATACCACCAAAATCTGTGATCACGTTCGCCCGTTCCTGGGGATTAGGGATCGGGGGTTGTGACATACCTCCCGTTATTCTATTTGGGATAGGCTATTTTAACGCATTGGATTCTTGGGTTTGAACATATACTTGACACCGTTACGACATACTAGTAACTTGCATATTGTGATTCATGTTGGATACGAGCCTTAGACTGTTTTAAAACTATTTTTATGCTATGTATCAAAACTTGTATACTCGCCTTTGCTTTTGCATTGAACTCTATTTTAATACATGTTGCAGGTTTGATAGTTAAGATGATGCTAAGTGAAGAAACAAGATTTAGGTGGACTTAGAAACACACTTAGATTAATCTATCATGTTATGTTATGTATCGAAACAATGTTGTTCTTTTTATTTGAATCATGTATGACATTTAGCATTGAAATGAAATTTGAATTTAAATTATATTGTCACAAAGTGTTTGATGTCTCTTGCAATCTATTTCGTCTCATCCCGATGTTTTCGCCATCGGTTGGGGTGTGACAGATTGGTATCAGTGCCATAGCTATAGGGAATTAGGAAAAGTAGGAATGCTTTTACCTAGTCTATAGTTTTAGAGGCTTATTCTTACGTTTTGCTTGAAACTATTTGCATGTTACTTTATTGTTTCTTATTTATGCTCTGTCGATCTTTTAACATATATGTCACTTATGTGTAATACTTGACATACTATCCTTATATGTTAATACTTGTTTTATTATGTGTTAATACTTGTTTTATGGTTCTATTCTTTATGTGTTATTCCTGACATACCCTCTTATGTGTTTATACTTGTTCGTTTATTTCCTTAAAATGCGATTTTTCTAAGGCTTTTGCTTGATTATTCTAAATCCGACAACACTCATATTATACAAACGGGACAAGTTTACCAAAATAGGCGTGAAACCGACAATTTGGTGAACGACTCCCAATCCGCTTAATTCTATTTTTGCACGAAATTACACCATTAAGCTAGGGGTGAAACCCATATCTTGATGGAAATTTCAAATTTAATTTCAAATTCTAGTGGACCCTCGTCAACGTGTCGAAATTTAATTTTGACCCGACGAGTACTAACCGCATTTAGAGTACAAAGTCGTCAAGTTAGGGGTGAAAACCGCATCTTGTCGACCAAGTACCACTCTTTGATTTTCATAAATCCCGCCAAGTCTTGAATTTTTGATTGAATTGGAACATGTAGTAACCGGAAGGGTGAATATCGTTAACCGACTTGTCGGTGAGAGTATACCACCTATTAGGCCAAAGCATGTTTCTCAATTTCAAAAGACTTTTCGACCACTTTGGTTAGTCAAAGTTCCGTTTTGGAACCATTCAAATTTTTAATTGAACTTACGCTTTATTATTTCCGATCTTTTATGATGCAATCCTCTCTTCTCAATTTTGAACCATTGTTTGAGATTTCACGTTTGCGCATACATCATACTATTACTTTTCATACGATTATACACTATTAGCGTGCATAATTTCACGTCATTTCATTTACACTTTTTGTAACAACAAGTGGAGACATATCATCGAGATAGGAGTGATTTCCTTACCTTGACGATTAACTCCGTTTCTTTTTCTCATCTTACAACGACCTCGCTAATGGGTTAGGGGTGATTCCCTTACCTAGGTGATCGTTACCGATACTTTCTTTTAATAGACTATATTATGTAAACACGATCATGTTTATATCTAAATCATTTATCATTGGTCAAATTCCTATTTATCTCAAAATGCATTGTTTATTCAAAAGTATTTCTTATACTACAATCTATTCTATATAACCCTCATGCATAAAATTTTTAATCATACCATAAACGCTAGTTTCTTGATTTTCAAAATTTTACGAAATGCTACTCATCAACTTAGTCGGTCTAATAAATCCATTGCCCAGGAAATTTCGTATTCAACGTAATTATTAAAACTAGCTCATCACATGTCATTAACCTAGATATCTTCTATCTACGATTGGGAATCAAACTGACTGTTCGCACACGCCTATAAAACATTACAAATATTATTCAAACATTTACTAAAACTCCTTTCAAAATCATTAAAACATTTTATTAAAAGACGCTTTTCGACAATCACTAAGTTCATATATCAAATTTCTTTTCTAAGGATCAATTTTTCGCAAGAATCTATAAACTTCAAAATTTTTATACAAAGTTATTTAAAACAATGCAAACTTATTAATCCCTAGAACTTTTCAAAACCTCACTCGATACATCAATTAAATTCAAACATGTGGGCAAGGAAACGTCATAAGAACCAATGATTTTCAAATATATCAATATTTCTAAAAACCATAGTAGCATTTCCATTCTTTTACAAAGTACGTTTCACTTACCCAATAGATATTTTATACTCTCTTCACATTTACAAAGTAGATTCTACATTTCATGTCAGCTCAATCTATTTTGATTTTAATTAAAATTCACGCTTTGCTCAAACGACTATACATGCATATCATCTTGCATGTTTTAGTTTATATCTTACAACAATTTCACATATACCCCTCATTTTGTTTTCATACTCAAAACTTCTTGGCCTTTTACATGCTAAAATTCGTATAATACGATTAATACCATATACAAAATCATTACTTATTACACTCATATCCATATTTGTGTTTATACTCATACATCCTACTTATACTTATACCTAGACAACTATGCTTAAACTTATATTCACATCTATATATTTTATTCATACCAATACAATTATGTTTACACTTATATTCATAGTTATACTCGCATTTATACAATTTATATTATACTCGTACTCATATGCATGCTCTCATTTATATGATTTATTTTTATACCCACATTCATTCGTTTATGCTCAAATTTGTACTCACATTTATACTCATTTTTCATACACGTTTTGCTTACACTTGTGCTCATACTCTTGACATGCGTGTTGTGATTATGCTCACGTACGTGTTTATATTCGAACTTAAACTATGCTCATGCTTTTTACTCAAAATTTATACTCTCGCACCTGTGCACGAGCGAAACCCGAGGGATTCACTTACGTTGGTCTTATACTAGTTGGAACACAAACGTGGTTATATGCTACATTTCTATACACACGCAATCTTATTTTCATAATTTATGTATACCTTAATTCATACGCAACTAGTACAAGCTATGCGGATCATGCGACGTTTGGTATAATCGCGGGTGCACACGGTATTATAGTAATTGGGCGTATGAGAACCATAGAGTGTACTACTGGGTATGGTAAGACACGGAATGTAACATGACACCGAATACGAAACGGAAGTAATGTGGTCAAAACATGGAGGATACGCCGCTGGTACTTCCTATACATAAGTGTTTTCACCATGTTACCAAACTTTCGTAAAACGTGCTATGTGAAATTCAGTGTATTGCAGACCTTGTGGACCTAATTCAACGTTAAACAAACTCACAAACGCAATTTATCCAATTATCCGCGACGAGACTTCATTCTTAACACGCTACTTTCGTCTATCCAATACTTATGCCATTCTTATACTTGCATTCATTCAGAATCAATCGTTCACTCGTATACTTTCATTATACTCCTTTATTCTCTATATTTTACGCGAACCCCGTTCGCAAACAAGTCTGTTTAAACATTCGAATCCTAACCTACCTTTTCGTTCCTCAAAATTTTCCTACTTTTCAACACGTCTCAAACTTCTAAGTCTCGATTTTAAACAATCATTCTTTTTGCCAAAATTCTCTTTCAAGTCTTCCTCTTGAATAAATTTCAGGACGAAATTTCCTAAAGGAGGGGAGACTATAACGCCCCGCTTTTTGTAACTTTCCGTAATTAGAAAGGTTGTCGTATATTTCTATTTTCGGGAACCTTTACTCTCGTGTTATCGTATTTCGTTTCGTGTCATTGTAATCCAAGACTTCGGTCGTAATAAAAAAAAATATTATTTGATACGAATTATACTTCGTTTATTTACATGCTTAAACATTTTATACATTTTACACTTACTTGTACCCTTGTAAACATATGCATGACTTACAATCAATACGTGATTTTTGTTGGTGCATACGTTTGTCGACTTCGTCTTGTATCGAGTCTTGTAATAAAATAGTTAGATCGAGTCACGTAGTTCAGGAAAATAGAGTTTTAGAGATCATTTCCCACGAAATGTCTATTCCCCACGAAATAGACATGGCACTTTCAAGGGGAATTAGAAACATGGCACTTTCAAGGGGAATTAGAAACATGGCACTTTCAAGGGGAATTAGAAACTCTATAAATAGGGAGTTTAGTCATTTCATTTGTAACTTCTCCCATTCCAGCAGCGAAGCTCTGCTGAAGTGTCTACAGGTCTGTAAACGTGTCATTTCAATAAACAAGACGGTTAAACTACTTTCTATTGCAAATCAAGCTGAACCGACACCGAAACGTCTGATTCCGCCTCTCGTTTTGGTCTAGAACTCTTCTGAAAGACTCGTTTTGGTCGTTACTCGATCCTACAAGTGGTATCAGAGCTCAGGAGGAAGAGTTCTTACCGATTCAGCTTGATTTCATCCAAAAAATCTGATTTCTACTCATTCTTTCACGTTTTTAACTGATTTTTCAAAATTCAACGGGTTTTTACGGTCCAAATCGGCTGATTTTTTGATATATTGTGCGAAAACACCTGATCTACAACCCTACAAAGTTTCAGATCTTAATTCCAAGCCGTTTGGGAGAAATCTGAATTTTTCGTTCCGAAATCGCGCGACGTCAGATTAATTTTGTTTGAAAAATTCTTAATTTCGTTTGAAAAACCTAATTCCGTTTGGAAATCTCGTTTGAAAGGGTAATTTTGTTTGGTAATCCCGTTTGAAAGAATAATTCTGTTTGGAAATCTCGTTTGAAAGGATAATTTCGTTTGGTAATTCCGTTTGAAACAGATATTCCGTGTGAAGTTGTATAATTTCGCGTGAAACATTTCATCGAACCATGTGTTGACTGAGTAAAATTAAGAGGTCCAATGACAATAAATTGAGCATTAAAGAGTGTCGGCCCAATACTATTGATGGTATCAGGTTGCATGTGAGAATGTTGGTACATTTGATTGAGGATTTAATACATCACATGAGTTCAAATAAGCGGCCCAATAGAATTTTTGTCGTGTATTAAATGTGTCAGCCCACATATTGAACGGTCCAATAGAGAATTTTGATTGTCTGCACTTTAGATTGGCCCAAGAAATTATCATCAATGCATGTGAGTTTTTAAACTGATTGTCGGACAAAATTTCAAAGTTTAAACAATTGTCAGCACATTTAATACAGACGGTCCAATAGGAGTGGATTTTGATATTTGATATTTGATATTCAGAAAGCACAAGTGATCTCATACTTTTGCACGGCCCAATCAAGTTTCATTGTTACAACGTCTCTTAAAGTCTTAATTGAATAGCCCAAGACACTTGAAACACGCGTACTGTTCACGAGGTCGCATCAAATTTGTTACACGTCGCACGAAATGGTCGTTTAGTGTGGTCAAGTCGCGTGAAAAAGTCCAATTCATTTGAAAGATAACTCAGTTCGCTTGAAAATTCAGTTCGTATCAAAGTCATCAATTCGCTTGAAAGTTAGTTCCAGTTCGTATGGTTTGGAGTTCCAAGTTGTCAAAGTTCATCAGGTCATTTGAAAGTCCATCAATTTGCATGTGATAGGGTCAGGTCATTTGAATTGGATCTAGGTCATAGCGGTTTGCTCGGTTTGACAATTTAAACCTCAGTTCACACAGAATAATCACCAGTTCAAGTACCAGTCTTATTCTGTTAATTGATAAGTCTTTAAACTGATTGTATTTTGTTTATTTGTTTGTCTACAGGTGATACAGGTGTTTTACGAGGTGAACCAGCTCGTTTGAAAGCTTGTTTGAGAAATTCTTCGATACCGAAACATGGATTCTGAATTCTACAATGCGTTTGCTACAACCCCGACTACTCCGGCTGACATTGCTAAGAATATGAACATGGAAAATGAAACTGGAACAATGCAAAAACCCCCGAAACTTATGGGAATTGAAGAGTACCATGGCTGGAAAAATCGTTTTGAGAATTGGGTTCAAGCAAATCATCTAAGAGCTTGGGAAAGCATTGAAACAAAATATGTTAGACCACAGACCGCTTTGAATGTTGATAAAATTATCTCAGAATTTTCAGACAAAGAGAGAGATAGTTATAAAGGAGAGAAAATGATGATTAGTCTTTTACAACAAGCTGTCAAAGAGGACATTTTTGTTTTGCTTCAGCATGATGGTAGTGCTTTCTCAATATGGGAGGAACTTGAGAAGAAATTTGAAGGAAGTACGGAAATGATCAATAGCAAAAAATCATTATTGAAGAAAGAATTTGAGTTGTTTACAAGTATGCCAGGTGAATCTACAAAGACTCTTATTGAGAGATATTGTCATCTTGTGCGTACCATGTCTCAGTTGAAAATTACTAAAACTCCAGCAGAATGGGTTGAAAAGTTAGCTGATGCTTTACCTCAGAAAGAATGGGGTACATATCTCATGATTTTAAAAAATACAGGAGAGTTTAGTAGATTGTCAATTGGACAGTTTATTGAAAAGCTTGAGGGACAGGATCTTGAACAACAAAAGATTGCCAGAATGAACAACTCGAGCAATCAACAAGACATCAAATTGTACTATAAAGGAAATGTTCAAACTGTTGAAGCAAGTCCAAAGATCCAAACGCTTTTAGTGCAGGAAATTCATCTGGATCAGTCAGTCAAAGTTCAATCAACACTAGTAGATTTTCAAATGTTAATCCTCCAAGTGTTCAAAGTGCAAATGTTGGTAATGGACATATGATTCAGTGCAATGTTGCATTACATCTTCAAAATGGTCAGAATTTTTCTAAAGAAGTTGTTAAAAGTCATATGGCATTATTGGTTACTGCTTTGGAATCCTATGAAGGATTGATTGCTGGAAAAATTGGTAATCCTATGTTAACCAAGGAAGATTATGACCAAATTGATGCAGAGGAATTGGAGCTTATGGATATAAAGTGGTGCTTAGCAAGTGTTCTGAGGAGAGCTGAGAAATTCAAAATGATTACAGGAAGAAATGATTTCTTGGATGCACATGTTTCTGCTTTGGGTTTTGATAAATCTAAAGTTACTTGTTTTCGATGCAGGGAGAAAGGTCATTTTAAAAGAGAATGCAAAAATCAAGAAGCAAATGGAGCAAAGAATCCGTTTGGTGGTCATGATTACTATCGGAAAGCTATATATCAACAAATCACTCATCAACCGCATCAACAAAAAGATTCACAAACTGCTCATGGGAAAATGATTGAAGATGCAAATAAGAAAGCTTATTATGGTATCATTGATCAAGATGATGAGAAAATGGCTCCAGGATTTAGCTGGGATAAGTTTGTGGATGAGAATAGAGAGTTTAAAGCTTTCATTGCTCAAATTGTTCAAAAGCCAGAATTGATGATAGAATGGATAGCAGTGTTATCTGATGAAGAAGAAAGTCAAGATGAAGAATCTGTTTCTTCTAAAAATAGTTCAACAGATACTAGTGATAATGATGAAGAAGTTGAACAAATAAACATTGGAAAAACTCATTTATCTTCTGATAGTTTTGAATTTTATTTTGCAGATAAATTGAAGAAACTTAAAGAGAGAAAAGCTGCAAAAGAAATGAAAGAAGTTAAGGTTGTTGAGAAAATAGTTGAAGTGGAAAAAGTTGTTGAAGTCGAGAAGATTGTGGAGATTGAAAAGATTGTTGAAGTCACAAAACCTTGTCTTACATGTTTGGAATCTTGCAAACAATGTGAAGATAAAGATGAAAGATTTAGGGAGCTTGAAAAGTTGAAAGAGAAGTTGTTGTTTGATGTTAAGAATATGAAAGAATCGTACGATGTATTAAACAAAACTGTGAATAGTTTGCAGAAGACAAACTCTGAAAGAGAAGATGCTTTGACAATGATGAATGCAACAATGATGTCAAAACAAAAGGAGATCAATTACTATATTAAAGAGTGTGCTAAATTGAAGCAGGAGTTGGAAATTGAAAAAGTTGAAAATGAAAGAATCAGACGATTACTGAAAAGTTATTCAAGTTCTGATTACTTAATTGACAGAATTTATCCAACTGTTGCAGGTTTTGAAGCGTTTGTCGACAAGAAGCCAAAGAAAAAGGATACTGGTAAGAAACAGAGTGTTAGTTATAACAAGTGTCCGCCTCCAATTTGGGAAGGGTATTCGTCTAGAAAACCGAATGAGGAACAAGTAAAAAAGGCAGTCAATATAAAGTTGAAGTCCGAGATAACCGATGTATTACCAGACAATATTGACATCACATTCACAGCGTCCGACATAGATCATGAGTCTGAGTTAATAAAAAGGATGGTCGATCAGGTGTTAGATAAGGATGAGGAGTCCGAGTCAATGTCTGAGTCCAGGAGTTCGAGTTCGTCTGTCAGGAGTTCAAAGTCGGCGGGAAAACGGGTGTATAGCAAAGAATTTTTGTTGTCAAAATCTAATTTGAATGACGAAACATTTGAAGTTGCATATACTTTGAATGATTCTGACAAATTATATTTTGATAAAGAATTTCCAATAAGAAGTGTTCAAATTGAAAAGATTAAAAAGGTTTTCAAATTAACAGAAATTTATATTTCTGAAATAAAAGATTTAAATCTTTCTGAAAAACCTAAAAAGTACACTTCAAGAGTTCAACAAAGATTGAACAAGAAAAAAGGTTACAGTTCTAGTTCTGGTTTTCAAAAGAAGCCAAACCATAACGGTAATTTCAAAAGAAAAGGATTAGGATTTATTCCACCTGAAAATCATAAAAATGAGAAAATTTCTAAAACAAATACAAAATTTGTTTCAGGGATAAATTGTGAAGAAGAAGCAAAGAGCTCATTCTGGAAACAGTCAAACCAGGAGTTTCTTGCTGAAAAGATGAAGAATGGAGTTTTTCAAAGAAAGGAGACTAGAACCTGTTACAGATGCAATGAAGTTGGTCATATTGCATGGAATTGTCCTCAAGCAATAAAAACAAAACAGGGAGTCTCAGAAAAACTTAAAGAAATAGTTGTTGACAAAACTGAACCCCCAACTGAAAAATTTTAAATTTTCAAAAACTCAACATATGAAGTTGGTGAATGTTCAAAGAAGTTCTACAGGAGAAGTGTGAATCTTGACAGTCAAAAATGGGTTGTTAAGAAATCGGATGTGAAATCTGGCGATGAATCTGATTCCACAAAGTCAGAGGAGCCACAAGTTGATGTTAAAGAAGAAAGCTCAGTGCCTCCAATGGATGATGTGAATTTTCCACCATTGAGGACTGAAAATTTTAGAAAAATTGGAAATGTTGAGATCTCGAATCAATTTTATTCTGAAAAGAATGAATTTGATGTTGAGAAAGCTTTTAATGGAAATGTGAAAAAGATTTTTGGAAAAATGGTTGAGGGTAAAGTAAAAGGGGTAAAAGATTTTTATAAAACAAAGAAAGCAACTTTTTATCCAAGAGAAGATGGGGTGGAAACATCCAAGTTTGGTGAAGCTTGGATATCAGTTTTTCACAAGTAAAAAGTATGACTTGCCGGAGTTCCCAGGTTGGTAAGTGTGGAGCAGGAATCGGCATCTTTCTTGAGAAATTCACTTTTGTGATATTTCGTCTTTCAAAGTGGTAAATCAGGGACATTAAGTTGTACTTGATTTTCTACAAGTGATATTGTTGTTAAAATTCAAAATTGTTATATTTGTCAAATGGTTGAGAAAAACAATGTGATGAACCCCTAACCTACATGTGGTAAAATCAGCAAAACTTATTTTCTGGAAAAATCATTTTGGTTAAAACAAACTTAAGTGTTTTGAAATCATAATGAGAAAATAGTTTGTTGAAAGGGGGAGTTCTGATTGTTTATGCCAAGTGGATGGCAAATTGAAGTGATTCGATATCAGTTGTCACGTTACTTGTACAGTTTGTTTTCAAATTTCCTTAAATGATTTTGAATTTTAGGGGGAGTAAGATTTTTTTCAGAAAATCCAAAAACATTTGAAAATTTGAAAAAGGCAAAAACATGATAAAATACAAAAATGAGTTTGTTGTGAAAAAGAGGAAATGATAGTACATCAGTAGACAGTTACAGTATGCTAAAGAAATGTAATGTTTAAATAGCGTTAAACGGTCTCACTGATGATATGCCGATAGGTTTTTACACATTTAGTAAGCTTTTTCGGGATATAAACTTAACTTCAAATTCAAACTTGCTTATTTTGTGGGGAACACTACTTGGATATAGGTAACCCCTGAAATTTCGTTTGAAAGATCCCTCTTTCTGAGATACTAGGTTTTTATGCTCAGTGATATCTGGGGTATTATCCCGGGACTTCTGATTTTGCGGAAGCAATGGCCTAGTCCCCGGAGAATACTTTACGCTTGCTTGAAATAAAAGCCTGCCCTCAGTACAAAAAATGATGAAACATTGAAAAATGCTAATCATGTGCTGTTGTAAAAAAGATCCTCTAAAGGGGACCCACCAAAAGTGGAAGCCGTCATCTCTCTGCTGAACTGAAGTTCTGACATGAGCTCTCACGGTTCTTCGCATTTAACCCCTTACAGATATCATCTGTGGTATACTCACCTATAAGACTGAATATTGGGATCTGGATACGGGAGTATATTCAAGAGGTAGGACACATGAATGAGTTTAAGTCCTTAATACACCTAATTCATATCCTGAATCAGTTGAAATTTGTGTGAGAATTTAAGTGGATCAGTATATTGGCAATCTAAGTGAATTGTTTAATCCTTATTGTGTAACTAAGCTCAACGGTACTTGTGACTTGTCAAAAACTGATATGATCCTCTTACACAAACTCGCAAAAATATTGTCTGTAAATATTTCTTTATTGCATTTCATTTCTTTTCAAAAATACAAAAAAATTTTAAGTGTATTTTAGCATAAATTTTGAAAAATCCAAAAAGATTTTTGACAACTGGTGTTGAAGAGCTGATTTTCAAAATTCCAAGCGCTAAACATGATGAGCATGTGGTGAGGGGGAGCTTGTGTTTAAATGAGAAAAGGTTTTGAATATTTAATTACAAGTGGTTCATCAGTTATTAACATTGTTATATCATTCTGGATAAATTTGAGGGGGAGTCTGGTTATATAAATTTGTCAAATGTTAAATTTGTGAAATTTATTGTGAGGTAGAGGATGTGCAGGATAGCCTGGATTCTGAAGTCTGAGTATAGAGCTAGGACACAATTCTGATCCTGTGAAAGTCAGATTGCAATCAACATCCGTGGGTAAATGAGATTGTTCGAGGGGAGTATGTTGATGCTGAAGAGGAGGAGAAAGAGATAAAGTTTGAGGATGCCTACACTGTCAGATTCTTCAGAGAGCGATCAGACTGATAAAGACTGAAGACGTTGAAGACTCGACACTTAAGACTCGTCAACATCCGAGGGGGAGTCTGTTGGTGCATACGTCTGTCGACTTCGTCTTGTATCGAGTCTTGTAATAAAATAGTTAGATCGAGTCATGTAGTTCAGGAAAATAGAGTTTTAGAGATCATTTCCCACGAAATGTCTATTCCCCACGAAATAGACATGGCACTTTCAAGGGGAATTAGAAACATGACACTTTCAAGGGGAATTAGAAACTCTATAAATAGGGAATTAGAAACTCTATAAATGAAGTGTCTACAGGTCTGTAAACGTGTCATTTCAATAAACAAGACGGTTAAACTACTTTCTAGTGCAAATCAAGCTGAACCGACACCGAAACGTCTGATTCCGCCTCTCGTTTTGGTCTAGAACTCTTCTGAAAGACTTGTTTTGGTCGTTACTTAATTTTAAATATCCTATACATGCAAACACTTGATTATGTTCACCATACACAACCTACACTTTTATTTCATTATTAACTTATTACTTAATTTCGTATAAGTTAAACATTAATATATATATATATATATATATATATATTTATATGTTTAATAAATTACTTAACTATATATTACTATTCCATAATATATATTACAATATAAAATAATCAATCATTATGTGCCAAAACATAAAAGATGTTTTAGATGGCCAGTTCTGCCGAACACACATCATAGCCAAACTTGGCTAATCAACTTGTTTGTTTTTTTTATTACACTTAATTACATAGTATATCTTAACTATATTATAATACTACTATTATTATAATACTACTATTATATGAAATATAGTGGACATATGACAAAAAAAATAAAAGAAATCATGAAGGAGGTGTGTGGCCGAAGACACACTTCCCAGCCACCCTTTCATATTTAATTGGCCATGTTACATTAATTATTTGTTATTTGAACATTCATTGACTTATATTATGTTTTTTAGAAACATGGGGACTTTAATGGTCTAATAAAAAAATGAACAATCAGCTGAATGTGGCTAAGGCTGTCGGCCAGATCATGAATCTGCAGCCACTTCTTTTTCAGCCAACCATTGGTTGATTTTTTGCTACATCTTCCCACATAATTGCATTTAATCTCTTTTAAACATTAACCCTAAATCACACTTAATACCCTCTTAACACCAACCCATTTCCTTAATTCCAGAGACATGTGAATGCTTTAATAACCAAAACCTCCACAACCATTATACATATCCTGTCCTACACCCTCACAACACCCCTCACGAACACACCTACTGTTTAACCAACCAAGAAACATCCCGTTCAAAGTTTGCCGGAACCGTTCTGTCACTCTCGAAAACTCTCACCCACTCTCTCGTTAATTTACGGCTGCCGGAGATCGGAGTTTGTTGGGATTGAACCCTACAGAGGAACAGATGATGTAAAGCCAAAACTGGTTCAGAATAGTGGATTCTACATAAGCAGTGGTTTGCACTAGACTTTCCTCTTGAAAGTGATTCTTACAACTGATATCTTCTATCAACTGTTCTACTACAACAACTGTTGTCTACAACAACTGATGTCCATCCAAAGACTATTGAAGACTAAGCACTGATGGTCAATCTACTGCCTTGACTCAAGTGCTGCTGAAGACCAAAGCACTGCTAGGGCTGAAGCAGTGGTATGAAGAAACAGTAGTTTAACCTGTCTTTGTATTCTGTATTGTAATCAGCTGATTGACAACAGTGCTTGTACTAGATCAGTGGTTGTAGGTTGTTAGGTTGTTAAGTGTCACTTTCATGGTGACGTCAGCTTAGATGCTTCAGTGGTTTGATGTGCACTATAAATAGAACAGTTTGCACTGTTCTATTCAAGGAGTTTTCTCCTTCAATTTTATCATCTTGTACGATCAACCATGGAGCTCAAGCTGAGGGGGAGTTTTAGTATGTAAGCATGCATGTAATCTTTTGATTATAATCATTCGACTCAAATGAGATTCACATGTTTATGAAAACTATTGTTCCTTTGATTGTGTTTACAAAGTTTGTTTTATTTCCGCTGCGTTGGATCTCTGTTTTATATTCATTCATTGTTCAATTATTACAAACAAACACAATCATGAGGACCTCAGATCCTAACAATTGGTATCAGAGCTTGGACAGTCAAATTCGATCTAACAATCAATTTGACATAACAGTTCAGCTCAAAATTTATTGATGCTGAGGTTGATTGTTTTTAGTTGAAAAACAGAGTAACGATTAATCACATCCAAAGTTGATTATTCAAAAATTCTGTAAAATAACCAAGATTTTATCTATCACGTTGGAGTCATGTAACACTGGAAGTATCATGAATCAAATCATTATAGATTCAATGTTTATGTTGAAAAAACTATGATGATTCCATCATGGCTGCAACTAAGGTGTCACCTCATGTCAGCAAAGGTATATGTTTAGTTAAAAGCATTAGTGTCTTTGTTAACATCAAAAGAGGTAAATAAAACTTTAGTTACTTGATCGTATATGTTGAAAAACATGTTGAAAATTCTTCAAAAGGATCAAATCAATTTTGTTGAAACATTATAAGAAAATTAGCAGTTCTATAATATACATCAAACAAAACCAGGGATCAACTCCAAACTTTTGGTAGAAATTACTAGAGTTGTTAAAAGGAGGAGGAATCTATTCAAATCACTTGTGATAAAAGAGTAGGATCCTACAAAGGTTATGTGTTGGTATTTAGAAGTCTAGATCATGAGTAATGTGAAATTTGGCATAGGCTTGTGCAAAAATGACTAAATCTCTCAAAACATTGCTGAAAGATGATTTTGGATTAAGTATTTTTCCTTAAAAACCCTCCAGCATGTACTTCAGTATTCATCAATGGGAAGGGTAAAAAGGGAAAGAAGAAATATTACAAAAACTCGAAAGTGTATTTATCTCAAAACTTTTGAAATAAAAGGAAAAGGGTATAAATCCAAAACACTTAAGAGTCCACAGGAGATCTACATATTTGGTCAAACATTTGTCATCCATCAATCATGCACAATCACCATATCAGGGAGTTCAGGTAACAAAGGTATCACCAGTTTGATTATTAAATAAAGAGGATTAGGCCAAATTTTCAGAAATTTTTCATATGGTAATAAGGTTCACAAAGAGCCTTCAAAACCATTGTGAGAAAACAACTTCATAGTTATAATCATCTGACAAGATAATGGTACCAAAAAGTGGGAATGAAACTTTGATTCAAACCACTGACCATTTTCTTTATCTTGAGAATGAGGTGATTCTGATCTGTTTAAAAAGGTACATTGACTTTAAAAATACACCAGATCTACTTGTTACTATTTTCAGAAAATCTTTACTTAATTTTTGTTGTAAAGGTTTTAAATAAAGCAGGACATATTATTCTTCTTTTTCATAAGAATGATATATTTTGTACTTTTACTTGTTTTAGATAGTAAAAGTTCAAACTCCTGTCAGGATGGAGAACCTTTTTATTTTTGTCTAGGGTGATATTTTCCTTGAAAATGGATTAAAAGGAGATGGTGTCATATTCGAGTCATTTCATAAATTCAAGTTCAAATTAGTAACCAAAGTTGATTGTCAACAAACCTTAAAAACATTTGGGTGCACATGTTTTACTCAAAATTGTCAAAAAGATTAGAACACAAAATGTATGGTCAAAGTAAAGTATGGTAATCATCTGGGATACTCAATCACTGCCTATATCTAAAGTGTTATAAGCAAGGACTGGGCATGTTGAAAACCTTCATTAAATTTTATGTAAACCTTGCTATTTTGATAATGATGATAAACTTGCACCTAAAATTTGCTTGTCAAGTATTTGGTTTTGCAGGTAATTCAAAGTCTCCATCAATAGATATTGATATGATATCGTGTTCTCACGAGTCAAAATCATGTCTTTCATTTGAGCAGCAGCTGTTCAAAGCAGTTGTAAAAGCTCATCCACTGATAAATAAACAGAGTTTGACCATAGTAGCCTTCTAATGGTTACCACCACTCCACCCCAAACCACTGTTTGATAAACTCCATCAAAAATGGATAAAAATCATCAGTATGTCAAACCCACATTTTATGTACTTTCACCTTTATCTCAAACAACTATTGGATCATCAATAATCACCAACATATGTTAGCTCAGGTGATTCACATCTGCAGCCTCACATTTTGAACATCAATCCCTTTTAAAACTTCATCCATTTTACCAAACCTTGACAACATCAATTGAAAAGGGATTCTCACATAAAGTTTATCTCAAAACTTTTGTCCTCTTCTTGATTTTCTACCATTCCATCAACTAGTCATGTACCATTGGGGCACTAAAAGACAGAAAGTTGGGTGTTTGTCATGTTAGAGGAGCTTCAACAGTTCAGGGAAAAACAAGTTTAAAACTTGTTCCACCACCAAAAGATGAGAATCTTTTTGGTAAAAAGTGGACCCTCAAAAACACAGCATATGTTGAGAGCATGTTTGTCAAGAACCATCATGCTCATAAAGTCATGACATCAAGAGTGTGGAAGTTTACAATAAGGGGATATCAATTTCTAGACAATATGTCTAGAATATTTGATTAAACACAAGCAGCTGTTACACAACAACTGTTAGAAGATTACTATGATACTGTTGCAAGCTGAAAAGTCCAAATTGTTTGTCATTTCAGTATATGTTATTGGATTTTGATATAATTGCTCAAAAGACTTCATTTATGCAGGACAGTCGAGTAGCTTAAATATATCATCAAAAATTCAGTATCTCATTGATCCATCTTCATTTGACATCAGACATCACTTTGTGAGGGATTGCTATGAAAAACGTTTGATTTCTCTGCATCATGTTCCAACTAAAGATCAGCTGGCAGATGTGCTAAAAAAAGCATTAGACACACCCACCTTTGAAAGCTTGATCTCTAGGATTGGCATGCTAAACATGGAATAACAAGAAAAATCTTGTTTTTCTATGAATAATAGCATTAAAATGTTTTCAGAAAATCAAAAATCCATCCTTAAAAATAGCTAAAAATGAATTTTTCATTAAATCCTTAAAAGTCTGCCATAACCACTGTTTTGGTTCAAACATCTGTTTGTTATTACTTTCCACTGCTGAAAGTCAACCTCTGTTTTCATCATTTTCATGGTTAACTACTGTTGTTCAAAAATCAGTGTTTTAAACCACTGACACAGGCTATCCACTGATAGTTAAAGTCACCCACTGTTTTCATGTGTCTTTCTAGCAACCACTGATACTTGTTCCATGAGTGGTTTCCTAAACAACTGTTTTCCATTATTCATCCTTCCATCAGAGGCTGGCACGTGGTCAGTACTTAGCCGTCAGATCTTTTGTAACCACTGCCACGTCAGCATTCACTTTTTCCCTTATAAAACCCTGATCAAAACCCCCAAACAGGGTTTTACTGTCGAATCGAATTCAAAATTCCTTTCTAAAACAGTTGTCCTCAAAATTTTCACACAATCCTCTTTGCCTTCATTTCATCTTCTTCATCCCCGACTCAATCATGGTGAAAAAATCCAGTAAAACCACACAAAAGGATTCACCCACAATTGAGATCCCATTTAAATTTTCACACGATTACTTGGGTGTCTTTGAAAAACCCAGTGAAACCAGTATTTTTGATTCCATCATCGACACACTTTCATCCACAAAGTACAAAACTCTGTTAACTTGTGATGCAATCGTTTACTTGACTACACAAAGGGAGTTTTGGAAAAATGCAACCCTAGAAAAGGTGAACAAAAAGGTTGTAGCCATAAATTATTCAATAAAGGGTGTAAAGTTCTCCATCACACCTCAATCGATTTCTGAAGTCTTTGAACTCAATGATCTGGAAGGTAAAAGTTCTTTCCCTAAAACATAGTACCAAAGGGATTTCCTTGAAAGAGGGTATGAAGAAGAAATGCAAAAAGATACTTTACAAAAAGGCAGTTTTCCATCTGCTACAAGGTTTTTATTTCATACTCTCCTTATGTGTGTATCTAACAAAACCACTGCCTTCAATGAAATCCCCTTGAAGATTCAATATCTGGGTTATGCTATCCTGCAAGGAGAAAATTTTAATTATTCCTGTTGGTGAATATTCGGTGACAATAGCTTAATAGTTTGATTATTTAGTCTTTGGATATTTTGTAATGGGCTTAGCTTATTGGTTAGTGAGTTTATTGTTGTAATGGGCTTGGAAAATGGCCTAGCCCAGTAGGAAGCCCAGTTCACATACATGTGGTATATAAACATGTTTTGTGATTAGGGTTTTAGTTCTTAGAGAATTAAGAGTGGTTAGAGAATTCTAGAGAGAGAGAGAGAGAAATTTTGAAATTAGGGTTTAGAGCAAGATCACAGAGAGAGGCTGTGAGGTTGTGCAGGTCTTGAATTGATTGTAAAACTGTAGTTTGGATAAATCAATAGAAGACCGGTTGATTGTGAATTTCTGTTTCTACTCAATTATGTGATATTCTGATCAAGAGGATTCCGCACTCTTGATTGGATTGACAATTCTGTGACGATCCGTACGAACAAGTGGACCTACAATTGGTATCAGAGCGTTAGGCTCTTGAAGAAGCTCGGTTCAGAATTGTTGCTGCAGAAAAGGGTGGATTTTCGGGTTCTGTGCTGAAATTTTCGAAAATTTTGAAGGTGGTAGACCTTGGGTTTCGAAATTTTGGAGGAAAATTTTCGAAATATTTAGGGTTTTTGGTTGAAAATAGGCTGTTGTTGGTGTTCAGCGAATTTAATCCTGCATATTTGGTGTTTTTGCTTGAAGGAAACTTGAAGATTTGAAGAACTGTTCTTCGTGTTCTTCGTGGTGTTCATCAAAATTTGCAGAAAATTACTGATAATTTGCTGTGTTGATTTGCAGGAAAGTGTTAAAGAGATTTAGAGAATCTGGATAAAATCTTTTCAAATTTTGAAAAGATTGAATTTCAAGCATAATTAATAACTACACTGCCAGCATAATTAATAAATACACCAACTGACCAGCATAATTAAATCCAAAGGCGACTTTGGTAACCGTGTAATTGATCTCAGCGACATTATTACGGTGATCAGCGAAGTTACCAGACGTCGTTCAGCGAAATTAACCGGCGAACTTAATAACCAACGAATTTGATCAGCTAGCATATTTAACCAGCATATTTAATAAGCCAGTATATCTACTCTACCAGCATAATTATAATTACTCTACCAGCATACTTATAATTACTCTATCAGCATATTTAACTTGGTTAACCAGCATAATTAGCGTGACCCAGCGAAATTAACTTGTTTTGCTAGGGAAATTATCTAGAGGAATTAAAAGGTGGAGTATTTATTTTTGTGGAGTAATTAGATACGCATAGAGGAATTAACGTTTTCGTGAATAGAAAGTGATCTGTAGCTTATCTCGACAAACCGTTTGCACGGTTGGATTCGTGGGATTTTTAGGACAAAAAAAAAAAACTCTGGAAATTTCCAAATTCGGTTTTCGACATTATATATCATTGGATTCGTCTTTTCGAGACGATTCTAACGGTATAATTTGGTAAAAACTGTTTTCGGAAAAATATTGTACGGTTTTATCAGTACGGTTACGATAAAAACGTGTTTAAAGATGGTTAAAATGGACAATGTTAGTGAGACTGTTAAACATTGGCCAAAACTGAGAAACGTCAAAGAATATTCTGTATGGAAGGAGGAGTTTGAATCGATTGTAAAGAGTGAAGATACTAGAATGTGGTATTGTATGATAGATGGATATGTTGCCCCTACGCGTCGTATTGAAGGAAGAGTTAAAGTGATTTCTTATGAGAAGATGGATGAATCTGAGAAACTGATGGTTGATGCTGAAAAGAAAGCTTTAGCAGTGATAAAGATGTCCGTGCTTGAGGGCATTAAATATATCTTCATGAAATATGGGACTTCTAGAGATCTGTGGGAAGCTTTAGAAAAACGTTATCAGAGTTCATCTAGACAAAGTGTAGAAGAGAAGAAGAAAGCAGATGAGGAGAATATTGAGAAGAAGGCTGCAGAAGTTTCAAAGTGCATGAATGGTGTGAATGAACTGTAACATCTGTGCTTTTAATCTTTGTGAACAGTTCTATTATCAATAAAACAATGTTATTTGATCCCAATGTTTGTTTGGTTATGTTTTACATTTTTCGTGTTTTGACTTTTGTCCAATTTCAAACTCTATATCACTTTCTGGAGATTTATACGCAAACTGGTGCGTAAACGTAATCAGTTTAATGCGACAAATACCCTGGAACATCAACATATACTTAACATACCTTAAATAACCTTTACATAACTTAGAAATAAGTTTTAAAGGCTTTGGTATGGCAAAAACAAGTTAATTCGCTTACAGGGACTAAACTTGACAAACCCGAAGCTTTGTAACTGTTAATTATGCTCACTAGAATGCACGATATAAATTTCATAAAGTTTCGTCATCGTACGAGAAAGTTATGATCAAATCTGTGTACAAGGGGTTAAAGCGTCAACGTTGAAGTTTAGGACCTTTCGGGTAACAATAAAGTTAACCGAGGACTTAACAAAGTGGGTAAATATCTTGAAGCCCTTATATGTCAAATTAGGGGGTTCTAATTGCAAGAAATAAGTTAGTTGACCTTTCGGAGGACCAAGAGCCAAGGATGCAAACTGAAAAAGAGGTTTTTGGCCCTGATGACATGCTTGCGCACCTCAACAACCACACCCTTGCGGTGCGCAAGGTATGCCCAGATGCAGAAAGTTGGCTGTTGGCTGTTTGAAACGTTGCAACTGATCTTTAATCGATTTCCCCATCTTTCTTGGCCCCTAAACAACCCCTAAACACTTAGGGACACTTGTTAGTAAGTTGTGGTCACTTGTAGACTTGTGTGTCAACAATTTGTGGTGTTGAAATCACTATAAAAGGCCAATGAGTTGCAAGCTTTCTTCACACCTTCACTTCTGCATTTCTGGAGCATTTCTGGAGCTCAAGTCTTCTCTCAAGTGATCACTAATCAAGCTTAGGACTTCAGTAAGTTTGCTAATCCTTTCTTAGTTTAGTTTTAGCTTAGTTTTAGCTTAAAAGTCAAACCGTCGTAATTAACGGTTGACTTTAGGATTAATCACTAATGGTCCAGTGATTAGTCGAATCAAAAGTAGTAATAAGTTGGTAATTATGTGGGTAATAAAACCTTAAAAGGGTTCCCCCTGATTCCCACTCTAACTATGTCAAAATGTCGGGTCAAACTTGCTAATAAAAAGTCAACAGGATACTTAAATTCTAATTTATGCATAATTAGCAATGTAGAACATATACAACCTGTTTGATCATTATTATAACTTGGTAATTAGTGTAAGAACATGTCTAAACATGTTCAACCCGACAATTTCCTGTTTAGACCCGGTTCGAAACCGAAAGTCGCATAGTTTGACTTTTGCTTTGACTTTCAGTTCTGACCCGTTTAGGCATGTTTTAGAAATGCCTCCAAGCCTTAATTGGACTAGGTTACATACTAGTATAACCCTCTGTGATTATACACCTTGGTTCATTAGTTATCCAATTAATATGCATGTTTCCGTTAAATGCTCATATGTTGACCATTATGCCCTTTTCACCTTAAAACGTGATTTTTGAAAATGTAAAAGAGTAGAAACCTTTGTTACTGATATATAAACTTGTACCCAAAATTTGAGATCAATTTGTGGTGTAGATTGAGAGTTATGCTCATTAGCGCAAAATGAAAGCTTTTTGTTAATTAAATGGCGTAATTAGCGTGTAGCCTAGTAAACCTACTTTTTGATATCAAACTTATTACCCACTGATGTAATATATTATTTTGGGATTTTTGAAGATTTTTAATTAATTTTAGGCTGAGCATAACTTATAGTCGTAGGCTTAATCCGGTAATTGTCGGTGTTGCTCTTACGGGCTATAAAATGAGTTTTACATATCTAAACGACTCCAAACCTTTTTGCTACTTATCTTAAATGATAAATAAATTATTTTAAGCCCTCTGGAATAATAAAAATATCAGCTTTATGTATATAACCCGGAAACGGCTCCTAATCGCCTTTCTAAGCGTTTTTAACGCATAGTATGTACTAGAACTATTTTAGACATACAAGGGTTGATACCTACTGATATTTTTGGTAAATTATAATGTTTTAACAGTAAGCAAAAGTTGTTTAACTCAGACTTCAGTTTTGAGCTTCACGGCTTATGTGAAATTACCAAAATGCCCTTACGATGCATAGTTTGTGTTTAAATACGTTTCGGGCATAATGAAAGACGTCTTAATGATGTCACAACATATTTGAAGCATATTAACTTAGGAAACCTGTATATGGCTCTTACGGATACCCGTTACGCTTATTACGTGTTCGGTTCGGTTTATATAACTAGTTTACATAAATTAGCCGAAGCGGGTCAAACCTTATCGATTTTATCTAGAATTCCAGAATGTGTATGAAAGACCCATATTAAACAAGTCTTCAAACTTGTCGGGTCTAAATCACATTCTATCCGATCTTCCGATTTAGGTCCGGTTTATTAATGTAGTTACCTATATTAGGTGCCGTTTGATATCCGTGATCTCTAGCATTGTTTGGTTGTCACTCAAGGACTACTGAGCAATCTCAAGTGAGTACATAGACCCCTCTTTTACTATTTTCCAAACATTTTGGGGTGGAACACATGTGCCTACTTGTTACTTTCATGCTTTCCATGTTTTCACATCATATACCTGCTATGTTCGTTAGTACATTATAGTACATGATTTCATTACATTTCATGCTATGTATGTCCATTGTGTGCATACTTAGTACATTGTTTTACATTACATTTCTGCTATGGATGTTAACTGATAGCATGCTAGCACATTGATTTACATGACTTTTCTGCTTTGTATGTTAACTTACCATACTTAGTACATTGTTTTCATATGACTTGTATACAATTGCTATAACATTTGGTTTGCACAAACGAGACTATTATACGTTCATTAACATTAGCTACGCCGCTCGGTAGTAAGTACTGGTACCATAGGACTTGACAAATCCCATTCCTAACATCTCGGGTTTGTTTGGATGTAAGGAATGACTGAATCCGAAAACAATTCTTTTGATAACCTTGACTGAAAGGGTTATCCGACTGTCTCAAGGCTTGAATGTATGCGTTAACTTACCACATAAATGTTTGTATCAATGTAACATGCATTACTTTGCAAAACATAACTTTTTGATATATTCAAAATACTTTGTTTTGTACATTTCTACATTTGAATTATGTGACAATACTTTACTTACAATACATAACATTTGTTACACATTACTTGACTACTTTTGGACTATAAACATTGGACATGGTTTATACAAGGACTTTTGACAATTGGTGTAAACATAGACATTATACATTGTTTGTTGGTTTAAGTGAGTTAAGTAACGAGATGTGAGTAATATGATACAAGCATGGTGGATATGCCGCTGGTACTTCCTATATATAAGTGTTTGTATTATATTACATATCATAGCGTTATTTAAATCATTCAATTTGGACTTATACATTTTACACAAGTAACACGATTTTCTTACAAGACTTTGGTTTACAAACAATCTACTTTATACAACTCATTTTACTTGGTTATTCATTTAACCATACATTATTCTCTTATTTATACATATCATCTGAACTTATTGTTTTTCAAATGATTTACAAAACAAATCAATTTACAAGGTTCATGACTAAACTTTATTAAACATTTTTCCTAAACTTATAAGTCATGAATCCTATTTTCACAAACCTATGTATCTCACAGACATTTTTATGCTGACATACCTATTTTCACATGTGTTTTCAGGAGCTTTTGCGTAGGATGATGATCGTGACACTAGGGCGGACCTGTGCCTTAGAGACTTAAAATGAAGAAAGACTTAGTTTAATTATGTTATAAACTCTTTGATTCCTGTTTAAAACAATGTAACTCTTATGTTGATAAATAAAATACAACTTTGTATGCCATGGTTATGAAACAATTAATTCTGTTACAACACTCCCCGACGTTTTCCACCACGTTTTGTATGTTATACGTGGTCGGGGTGTGACAGAAGAGTTGGTATCAGAGCCAATGGTTATAGGGAATTAGGTTATTAGTAATGCTTTGACCTAGACTATAACCTTTCTAGGACCCTAACACAAGTTATATTGTGTTTAGATTTTAAAACATGCACTTCACCTATCCTTAGGTGATAACCACAACGAGAACATCGATTCCGAATCCGCTTTGAAAATTAATCATCTGTTCTAGGATGATTGATTACTAGGTTTTGAACCCTCTATTGTAAGTTTTTGAACCCTCTGTTATATGGTTTTGAACCCCTTTGAGTTTTCAAAATCTCAGACGAATGACCACCATCTTTGCTTTTGTTGATTTTGTTTCATCTCATTCTCTTCATCCAATCATCACACTCGTTTCCTTTCATGTTTCCTCTTTTAGAATGCCTCCTCGACGCGAAAACCAGATAGCGACTGCCGAACTGGCAGAAATCATTGCGCAGCAGATGGCTACTCAATTCCCAAACCTCTTTGCTCAATGGAACCAAGCCAACAGCAACAACAATGCTCCATGCAAATACAAGGATTTTAACTCGGCTAAACCACTCAAGTTTAGTGGTTCTGAAGGAGCGACTGGGCTTCTTCAATGGTTTGAGAGCATTGAGAATACTTTCCGCCACGTGCAGTGTCCTGACAATCGCAAGGTCGAGTTTTCTTCGAGTGTGTTTCAGAAGAGGGCTCTCACATGGTGGAACGGGGTTATGAGAGACCGTGGTGTAGAAGTTGCTCTAGCTCAGACATGGGCTGAACTTAGGGCTCTTATGATGAGGGAGTTCTGTCCTCGTCATGAACAGCGAGCTTTGGAGAAAGAGTTTGATAACTTGAAACAAGACAGTGGCGAGCACAGGGCGTATACTGATAGGTTTGAGGAGTTGAGTCTGCTTTGCCCGACTATGGTTACCCCACTCGACAAGGCTATTGAAAGGTACATCGACGGCCTACCTGACTCAGTGCAAGACATCATTACTGGTAATAACCCTGCCACACTCCGTCAGGCGATCGAGTTAGCAGCGACATTGACTGAGTCACAGGTTCGAAAGGGAAAGCTGCATAAAAAGGGTGACAAGGGCAAGAAGCAGGCGTCTGACAAGGAGGATGGTAAGAAAGGTGAAAACAAGAAGGGAAAGAATTCTGGTTCCGCAAGAGGGTCTAGGAAGCGAAAGGCTTCCCAAAACTATGCCGTTACTGCACAGGCTCAAGCTGCACCAAATCAGCCTGCACAACCACTAGCCAAGAAGCCATATCTTGGCACTGCACCTTTGTGCAACAGGTGTAACGGCCATCACCTACCACATCTCCAATGTCGTCATTGCACTAACTGTGGGAGAATTGGCCATCTTGCCGCTACCTGCCGCATTCCTGCTAATCAGAACCAGGCAGTTCAGAACCAAGCTCAACAAGTTGCTCAGCCTCTTGCTCAGTAACAAGGTCAAGCTGCACGACCTCATTTTCCTCCTGGTTCGTGCTACAATTGTGGAGATCTGACCCACTACAGGAACCGGTGCCCAAGGCATGTCACACCCTCAAATTACCACCTAGGGAGTGTCCCTGCTAGGCGTGTGACCACTAGTAATGAGCCACCAATTACATTGAATCCATAAGTTTAAAATAAATTTTCATCATTTAATAGTAATAAAATCCAAACATAAGTAATTCAAAAACCATCAAGTTCAGCGGAAGCGTTAACATATCATAATGTAAATACTTTCCAAACAACCATAGTAAATAAATGCTTGATAAATAAACCCATCAATGCAACCATGACCACTCACGCCCTCCAGCCAGCAAATTCATGTTCCCAAGTACCTAACGACCTGCGAGCATGTAACACGTGTATCAGACAAAGCTGGTGAGTTCACAGTTTTAGAAAGTGTTTGTTACCAGTTGTATGTAAAACAGTTCACTGACAAATGCAAGTAATATTGTTAATATCCCAATTCCGAACAAGACGGCTCCTGATGTACATGACTGCCCTTTCCCACGTACTCCTATCCAGTACTGGGCCCGACTGGGTCATTAGTTCACATCCATCCTCTCTAGGAGCGGTGTGAGGGTGCCAAACCTAAGTAGCGCTACCAACTAATACCCGTTACCCTCCAGGTAACAACATAAGGGACTTACAAGAATGATAGGTGAGAATATTAACCAATATACCCGTTTTTACCCAAAAGACTTATCCCTCCACGGGATATCCACTGACTGTCCCCAACCACTGGGACGCATGCTCGAATGTAGTGAACTCACCTTAGAGTGCTCGGTAGATTCAATTATTCGTTTAACCACACAATCAATCAAGTCCTATGAAGAATACATATTTAACAGTCAGTACGCATACCCTTTCGGTTCGTGTCATTCCACATCTATTTAACAGTTAGTGCACGTATCATGCATGTAGTAACATTGTTAATTCAAATATCGATTTACTCAGTTAATCACAAGCATATAAGTTTGTTAATCTTGTTCGGCCCGGAAAGCATTATCAGCTCTTGGGCTACTCGGCCCGATACACAGGAGAAGCCCAAACTGAGTGTGGGTGGGCTTTTGTGTTTTCGCGATCCCTCACACAGTTAGTCCAAGTTATTATGCAACTATGCTGTGAATCGGTTGCTGTTTGTTTTGAAATTGAATTTATCCATACCAACTTTCAAGATTAATAGCACATTACACATCCAACAATATTGCACATACATCAAGCCGTCAACCCCACCCATCTCCGAACCCAAACATTATCATTGACTAATGGTTTGTGCATTAAAACTATACTATGCGTACTATCTAATAATGGCCGCCACTTTCACAAATTTCGATTTCCCCAAAACACATCATTTGATCATTTATGATACATGTTCACTGACAAAACTATAAGAGGTGCATACTACTTGATTAGATTTCATATGGGTCACATTCTTTCAATTGTATTGGACCGATAGAACCATATATATATATATATATATATATATATCCATTTACATATCACACAAGATTATAATATTACATACACCTTTGATTGCACAACTACACCCTATCACATATTTTATGTTTCCATTCGCGCACAAATCCCAGCATCATCATCAACAGTTTCTAGATCATGACTAATGTCGGTTACATTTATTGTCACATAGCACAAGTATTATTTCTAACATATCAACATGTGTTCACCTAGAATCAATAGCCAACAATTAGACAAACAAGAGGTACACTAACCGGTGATGATGATGATTTCGACCGAGGTTTTACTACTGTCGTCACTCAATAGGTAGATAGGGTTTGCTATATGATGATTTGGAAATATAAGGGAGGTTACATACATGTGCTATCCAGTTTATATATAAGGTGCAAACCTAAATTATTGAGAGTGGGTGGGCCGGTCATTACATGGGTTTAAGTCATTCGTTGCAGGCCAACATAATATGGGCCGGATCAACGTGGGTGCATTCGTATAGAATCAACAGTGTGGGTCGAGATATCATAAGGTGAGATAAGATGTGCAACAGTTCACTCGATCCAACACAAATTACATTTTCGTTTAACATCAAGTAAAACGTTTAACAAGTTCAACATAAAAGGAAGCATTTGCGAGGGATAAAGAGAAGTTAAGATCAAGAAATGAAACGACGCTAACCTTGTGAGTCGGGTTGTCACATCATCCCCAACTTGGAAGAAATTTCATCCCGAAATTTGAAAAGTAAGCATGAGGAGTGAAGTGAGGAAATCAAGATTATTGCGGATTTTGCTCAGGTGTCACATCATCCCCAACTTGAAAGGGAATTTCGCCCCGAAATTCGCCAGTTTCACTAGATTCAGGTTTGTCCTTGGGAAAAAGGTGTGGATACTTGAGCTTAATTTGATCTTCTCGCTCCCACGTGAACTCCGGTCCACGTCTTGAGTTCCAACGAACTTTGACAATTGGAATACGACTGTGCTTACGTACTTTAACCTCTCGATCCATAATCTCAACGGGCTCTTCGACAAACTGTAGCTTGTCATCGATCTTCAGCTCTTGGAAGGGTACCACTAGTGGATCCTCAGCAAAACACCTCTTTAGTTGCGAAACGTGGAAGACATCGTGAACATTACCCAACTCAGCAGGTAATTCTAGCTTGTAGGCCACTTTACCGATGCGTTCAAGAACTCTAAACGGTCCAACGTAGCGTGGATTAAGCTTGCCACGCTTTCCGAAGCGTACAACGCCTTTCCACGGTGAAACTTTCAACATGACACGATCATTCACTTCGAACTCTACCTCCTTGCTACGTTTGTCGGCATAGGCTTTCTGACGGTCACGAGCTGCTGCCATACATTCCCATCATCTTTGAAGTCTCTAATACCAGTTCAGGACCTGAAATCTGACTATCACCCACTTCAGCCCAACAGAGAGGTGAACGACACTTCCTCCCATATAATGCCTCAAACGGAGCTGCCTTGATGCTAGTGTGGTAACTGTTGTTGTAGGAGAATTCTACTAATGGCAAATGTCTCTCCCAACCCTTCCCAAAATCAATAACACACGCCCGCAACATGTCTTCAAGTGTCTGAATAGTGCGCTCACTCTGACCATAGGTCTGAGGGTGATACGCAGTACTCATGTCGAGACGCGAGCCAAACGACCTGTGCATAGCCTGCCACAACTCCGAAGTGAAACGCGGATCCCGATCCGAAATGATAGAAGTTGGCACCCCGTGCCTAGAAACCACCTCCTTAAGGTATATCGCTGGGAGTTGAGAGTGCTTATCTGTTTCCTTAATTGGTAGAAAGTGCGCTGACTTCGTAAGACGATTGACAATTACCCATATCGTGTCGTTCCTTGCCTGTGTTCTCGGTAATCCTGTAACAAAATCCATGGAGATCTGCTCCCACTTCCACATCGGTATCTCTGGTTGCTGGAGTAGTCCCGAGGGTTTCTGATACTCTGCCTTGACTCTAGCACAAGTCAAACACTTCCTTACATACGTGGCTATGATAGCTTTCATATTCGGCCACCAATACAAGACTTTGAGATCCTGATACATCTTATCAGATCCCGGATGAACAGAGTATCGTGACTTGTGTGCTTCCTCCATCACAAGCTCGCGGAGATCGCCAAACAGAGGAACCCATAATCTCTCCATAAAATAGTAAATTCCATCAGATTTTTGCTCGAACTTCTTTTTCATACCACGCAAACCCTCTGCTTCAATGTTTTCATCCTTTAAAGCCTCGACCTGTGCTGAACGAATCCGTGTGGGTAGATCAGAGTGAATAGTAAGCTGTAGAGCACGAACACGCTTCGGCTTCGGTTCCTTGCGGCTAAGAGCATCTGCTACAACATTAGCTTTACCCGGGTGATACTTGATGGCACACTCGTAATCATTGAACAACTCTACCCAACGACGCTGACGCATATTCAATTCCTTCTGGTCGAAGATATGCTGAAGGCTCCTGTGATCGGTGTAGATGGTGCACTTGGTACCGTACAGATAGTGCCTCCAAATTTTCAATGCAAAGACCACTGCCCCTAACTCTATGTCGTGAGTCGTGTAGTTCTTCTCATGTACTTTCAACTGTCGAGAAGCGTAAGCTATCACTTTGTTGCGCTGCATCAACACGTAACCCAGACCCTGAATCGATGCATCACAATGGACCTCGAAGTCCTCTGTACCCTCTGGTAAAGACAGAATCGGCGCGCTACACAATTTCTGTTTCAAAAGTTGGAAGGCATCCTCCTGTTTCGCTCCCCAAGAATAAACTACCTTCTTCTGTGTTAATGAGGTGAGTGGCTGAGCAATCTTCGAGAAGTCCTGAATAAAACGACGATAATACCCTGCTAGACCGAGAAATTGTCGCACCTCCGAAGGATTCTTTGGTGCCGCCCAATTTCTAATGGCATCGATCTTGGCAGGATCCACGTGTATACCCGTCTCATTAACGATGTGGCCCATAAAATGTACCTCTCGAATCCAAAAATCACATTTAGAAAACTTCGCATATAGCTGCTCCCTCCTCAGAAGTTCTAAGATAAGACGTAGATGTCGCTCATGATCCTCCTTGCTTTTGGAATAAATCAGAATGTCATCAATAAAAACGATAACAAAGTCATCCAGATACGGCTTGCATACGCGGTTCATGAGATCCATGAAAACCGCTGGTGCGTTGGTCAACCCGAATGGCATAACCAAGAACTCATAGTGACCGTACCGCGTCCGAAATGCTGTTTTGGGAACATCTTCCTCTCTAACCCGTACCTGATGATAACCCGACCTTAAGTCGATCTTGGAGTAGAAACTTGACCCTTGCAGCTGGTCAAACAGGTCGTCAATACGTGGTAAAGGAGAACGGTTCTTGACCGTCACCTTATTGAGCTCGCGGTAATCTATACACATGCGAAAAGACCCGTCCTTCTTTTTCACAAACAGAACTGGGGCTCCCCAAGGTGAAGAGCTAGGTCGGATAAAACCCCTGTCCAATAGCTCCTGAAGTTGATTTGACAATTCCTGCAACTCCCCTGGTGCAAGACGGTAAGGAGCACGAGCAATCGAGGCTGCCCCTGGAGCGAGGTCGATCTGAAATTCCACCTGTCGATATGGAGGTAAACCAGGGAGTTCCTCAGGAAATACGTCAGGGAATTCACGAACAACTGGAAGATCCTCGATCTTCCTTTCATCAGACTGTGAATCAGTGACAAGGGCTAAAATAGCAGGATAGCCCTTACGCAGATACTTCTGAGCCTTCATTGCTGAAACAATACTAACCGGGATCCCACTGAGATGACCCTGAACCGATAAAAATTCTCCGCTAGGGAGAGGAACACGTACGATCTTCTCCTTACAGAGAATCTCCGCCTGATACTTGGACAACCAGTCCATACCGATAACCACGTCGAAACTTCCAAGAGTAATGGGAAGTAGGTCAATGTCGAATACTTGACCCAGAAGATCGAGTTTACACCCAACCAGGACATGCGAAGCTTCGATTGTTTTACCATTTGCTATCTCTACTATGTGTTTCGTTATGAGAGGTGTAGGACTTAATCCTAACTGACAACTGAACCCCAAAGACACGTAACTCCAATCGGCACCAGAGTCAAATAAAATAGAAGCAAATACACCATTTACTGAAAACATACCAGTAACCACGTTGCCGTCGTTCCGTGCTTCCCCAGCTCCTAACACAAACCCGCGCCCACGCGCAACATTACCCCCATTGTTTCCAGCATTGTTATTCCCGTTGTTACCCCCTGTGTTCTGCCTCAGCTGAGGGCAGTCTCGCTTGAAGTGCCCCTCGTCCCCACACTGGTAACACCCTTTTTTAGTACCCTGGTTCTGTTGAGCCTGTTGTCTACCCGACTGCTGTGATGGCTGCTGCTGAGCTGGAAGTGTAGCCCTACAATCCCTAGCCACATGCCCTGATCAGTTACACCGATGACAAACCTGAGTACACTGTCCCCTGTGATGATAGTTACACTTGTTGCACAAAGGTAGCTTCCCCGCATAAGATCCCTGCCCTGAATTGTTACTCTGGTTTTGATTCACTGACGATGACTGGCTGAAACTGCGATTGCTGCCAGTATCCGTTTTCTTCTGAGGCTGTGCAGAGTTGGACCCCTTGTCCATATCGTTCCACTTACGCTTGCTATCAGTAGCAGGAGCAGTGGAAGTAGTAGCGGCTGTAGTAGTAGTAGAAATACGTGGTGGTAGTAAATTACTTTCCACCTCTTGATCAACAATCTTGTGAGTCAAACGGACAATCTCAGTTAAGTTATTGAGGTTTGCTGCAGTAACCAAACCCTTCACTCGTGGAGGTAATCCCTTGATGAACAACTCAATTCTTCGAGACATAGGTCGGGACAAATTCGGACACAAGTCAGCCAATTCATACGACCGCTTCACGTATGCTTCAACCTCAGATCCCACCATTTTCAGATCATAATACTCGTTCTCTAGTTTCTGTATCTCACCACGAGGATAGTATTCCTCCCTGATCAACTCCTTAAAGTCGTCCCACGTAGTGGCGTTCGCCGCCTCGATGCCTAACAGCTGAACCTGGGCATTCCACCATGTCAGGGCACCATCCTCGAGCGTGCCCGTAGCATACTTCACTCTGTCCCCAACAGGGCAGTTACACATCGCGAATACGGACTCCGCCTTTTCACACCAGCGCAGGAGTCCTACAGCCCCTTCAGTCCCGCTGAAGGTCTGTGGCTTACAATCCATAAAAGTTTTAAACGTGCAAACAGGTGGGTGAGGCGGATTTTGTGGCGCCGGCTGACCTATTAACGAGAGAAAATATAACAAACAAGTAAGACTCAAGTATACGACTCAAAGGGAAGAGTGTTTGGTACATGTCGTACCAGCCTGATAAGCCGCCAAGGCTGCAGCCACCTGGGCGTTGATTAAATTCGTTAACTCAGCTTGTGTCATATTGATTTGGCCACGTCCACCACCGCGGCCTCCACCACGTCCACCACGACGGCCTCCACCACGTCCGTTCATGATTCTATAAGTATGGGAAAAAGGAACGAATTAACAGACAAGTTCAAGTAGATGTCAAGTATTGCTATGGCATTCACAGTTTTCGAGGTTCTAATACAAGATCGACTAACAACGCGGAATTCCTTTTTCACACTCGTCGAGATTTACTGGGACTCACATGCACCCCACATTATTATTATGTGTGCACCCATAATAATAACCCAGTTTGCATGTTCATCTCAGTTCCTCCCAACTCGTGTTGAAAGGTTTCTGATATTCGTTAATTTACACATATTTTAGTCCCCCGTTTTACCCCTATTTTATGCATTTTTGGCCGTAAAACCGTCATTCGGATACTTAAATATCTACACTTTTGTTTACAGGCCTAAAACTGCATCCCAGATAAGATGATAGCAAAAACGAGGACTTTCCGGACAAAACGACGAAGCTGTGGACATTCTGTTAAGAAAACTGACCTGGGCGTGTGGAACGACCGTTCCACCTGATGCACGGTCGTGCATCTCCGATAAAGTTGATCAACCCGGCAATGAACGAGAGGTACGACTGGGCGTTCTAGGAAAACAAGGCGGCTCGGTGAAGAACGGACGTTCCATCTGAGGAACGACCGTGCGTATCCGATGAACCAACAGAGTCTCGGTGATGAACGAACCGTGCGACTCGGCGTGCAACAAGTAGCCCGGAACTGAACGACCGTTCCACACGAAGAACGGTCGTGCGATATCGTATCCGGTCAAAGATCTGCTGATGTCATGCAGTATGGTGACCCATGCCCAATAATTGCTTAAAGTGCACGGTCGTGCCATATGGAGAACGACCGTGCGACAGCGAAAAATATAAAAACAGAACAGAAACCTTCTGTTCGATATTCTGGATTTTTGGAGAGCTTCACAGGCGATTTTCAGGCTCCGGAGGCATTAGCTTTCACCCGGAATCAAGCCACATTTTCCCGTTTAGCTCGATTACTACCCGGATCATTAGTCTAGTACTTGTTTATGGTTTGATTTTCTAATCTTTCCATGATTTTGTTAATCTTTCAAGTACTTAGATTATTGTTTATGTATTATTGTAGCCTTTGGGCAAAAACACAACAATCCCTTGCTAGATTATAACCATTAGTTTGTTAAACTTTGTTTGTAATGACACTTGAAGTATTTTCTATGTTAATCTTTGATGATTAGTTTGCAATCTTGTTATTGATATTGAATTCTTGATTATAAGTAATTATGTTGGATGATTGATGCTTGGTTAGTTAAGATAGTTGAAAAATGAAGCTTAATTAATCTTGTATTAGTAAACTTTGAACTTGGTTAATTAGTTTAGCTTGGTTTAAATGTATGCATCATGATACTAGAAATGGTTAATGATTTAATAAAATGTAATTATTGTTAATCAAGAGAGCTTGCCGTCACGTAAGGACCTTAGCGGGTTAGATGGTGTCGTTATAAATTCATGCCATGATTTGTTAGCTTAGATTAGTAGTTTAGGCCAAAATTGCTATCTTAGTGAATTATTGTGCAAGATTTGTAAAATGAACTCGGTTGTGATTTAATCTAGTTTATGCTTGTCTCGGTGGTTGCATTGTGTTTATCGGTTTCTCTTTCCTTGATTAAGTGCGGTTAGAAAACTCCTAACGGATGACTAACTTATTTTTAAGAGATTTTCATAGACATTTATCAATTGCACGTTAATGAACAATTTTAGGTGGTTAAAGTGTGTTTATCGTTTTAGCTTTCCGAATGATTGTCATGTTAGGATTCCCGAAAGGGATACTAATTGTCTTAAATTGGAAAATTGACCGAATGCTTCTAGTGCCAAAACTGACTTAGTTGACATGCTGTGGTTGTGTATTAAGCAAGGCTTTTTATCTACTATCTATTATGTTTTTATTATGCTTTTGTTTATGCTTACTTTAGTTATTTAAAACTCACAAAACTTATGTTTTTACCGGTAGTTTAGTGACAAAGGTTTAGTATTATTTCTCCGCCCATTTCCTTGGATCGATACTTGGTTCTTACCTATACTTTACTACATATATGACGGGGTACACTTGCCTCTTTCGTGTGTGTTTTGATGTAAAAGTAATAATCACTGTTATAAATTTAAAACCAAATCGTGTGTAAATTCATTGCAAAATTATGTATATATACGCACACGTCAAGTTTTTGGTGCCGTTGCCGGGGAAATGGCGAGTTTTAGGAACGACCCGAGTCATTTGGTTATCGGTGTATATACTTGTTAATATTTGTGTATAATTTCTTGATTATTTATTTGTTTATTTATTTGTTAATATTTCTTGTTTTAATTCGATTTATTCGTTTTCGCGTTTATTTTTGTTCCATTTATTTATTTGATCCGGATTTATTTATTCGCTTATTCTTTGGGTTTTCGGCACCCTAAAGCCATTTTTGTATTAGTCGATTCATTTATTTATTGTGTTGATTTTTTTATAAAATTTTGGGCCCATTTTCGGATTTTTATAAAATTTTCAGCCCTTTTATAATAATTTTCTGCTTCTATTCAGCTGAAAAAAAAAACAGCATTATTTAATTAATAAAATATTCACCGTGTCAAATTTTCGTATGCAGGTTAATGTTCTCGACCCCCGCTCCAGAACTTGTTGAACCGTCAGACGAACCCGAACGTGATCTTCGGAGGCGTCTTCGCGCGAAAGGGCGTGCGGTTGGGCTACTGCTCGCATCTGGCAGGTCGGAGTCGGTGGTACCCGTTGAAGCCGAGGGCTCAGGGGCAGCAGGGAACGCAATCATGGCAGACGACGAGCGACCGTTGAATGAGTCAAATCAGCCTGGAGCGACAGGCCTGGAGCCGAGTATCCTTAGACCTACTATTGATGCACCTAATTTTGAAATTAAATCTAGTATAATTAATATGGTGCAGAATTCGGTGCAGTTCGACGGACGCGAACATGAGGATCCCGGACGACACATAGCGGCTTTTCTCAAAGTTTGTTCCACGTTCAAAATGAGGGATGTTTCGGAGGATGCCGTTCGGTTGAGGTTGTTTCCTTTCTCACTGCGTGACAAAGCCAGAGCGTGGCTTATGTCACTGCCAGCTGGGTCCATCAGGACCTGGAATGGGTTGGCGGAGCTATTTATGAAAAAGTACTTTCCACCCGAGAAGACAACCAAGTTAAGGAACCGAGTGGTGACCTTTCGGCAGGATGAGGGAGAGTCGTTGCATGCAGCTTGGGAGAGATTCAAGGATCTGTTACTTGATGTTCCACATCATGGGTTCACCAAGAGACAGTTAGTCTTGACATTCTATCAGGGACTTAGCTACAATACGCAGGAGCGATTAGATATGAATTCAGGAGGCGATTTGGGGACAAAGACGCCCAATGAGGCTTACGATATCATTGAAAAGGCTGCGTTGAAGTCTAGCTCTCGCCGCGAAGGAGATAGAAGTCGGGCTACATCATCATCAGGATCCCGAGCAGGAGTTCATGCTGTAGACGATTATACGACCATTACTGCACAAATCTCGGCTCTCGCATCGAGATTTGACAGGTCCCAGATGATTGCGCATGCGGGCTCGGGATGTGACCAGTGTGGAGTGTCACACGAGCCTGGGGCATGTTTTCAGGGAGTCGAATACGAGAGCCACGAAGAGGTAGATTTCGTGAGTAATCAAACTAGGCCTCAGAACAACCCTTACAGTAACACCTATAATCCCGGTTGGAGAAATCACCCAAATTTTGGGTGGCGTGCGAACACAGGGAATCAAAATCCTTTGGGATTTACTCCGCGCGCTCCAGCGCAACCGCAAGGTCAGGGTCAGCAGTTCCAGCAATATGGCCAACCCTATCAGCAGCGTCCTTACTCATATCCGAATCAGGGCACTGGGAGCAGCTCCCAGCAGCAGGCCCCTCAGGCTAGTTCTAAGCTGGAGGACATGATGGCCCAGCTTCTCACTAGCTCCTCGAGCGCGAATCAGTTAGCTGAAAAACGCTATCAGCAGAGCGAGGATCGTTTTCTCTCTCATGAGGGGGAAATGAGGAGTCATAAGGCCTCGATTCAGAACATAGAGAATCAGGTTGGTAAGCTGGCTCAGATGATGTCGAAGAGACCCCAGGGTGGTCTCCCGGGCAATACTGAGACAAACCCGAGCGGGCACAGGGATGTGAACGCTGTGATGACCAGGAGTGGAAAACCTACCGGACCCGTCATATCGGACTCACCACCGATCACTGAAGCGGTCCCGACCGACACACCGGACGAGGTGCATGCCAGGCTACGCCCAGCAAGTACAGCACAAGTCCAGGAGCCGATCACAGGTTACACGCCTCCGGTACCTTATCCAGGAAGGTTGAAGAAGCAGAAGACTGAAGAACAAAACGGTAAGTTTCTTGAGATGTTTAAGCAATTGCATATAAACATACCGTTTGTTGAAGCTTTGGCACAAATGCCGAAATATGCCAAGTTTCTGAAAGACATCCTCTCAAATAAACAAAAACTCGAGGACATGTCTTGTGTGGTTATGAATGAAAGCTGCTCTGCTATTCTCCAAAATCGCCTGCCTACAAAAATGGGAAACCCAGGCAGTTTCACGCTTCCTTGCCTCATTGGCAATTTATCCGTCAGTCATGCGTTAGCAGATCTAGGAGCGAGTATAAACCTTATGCCCTATAAGGTTTTTACAAAGTTGGATCTAGGTGAGCCGTCACCTACGAGGATGAGTATTCGACTTGCGGATCGTTCTGTCAAGTATCCACGCGGGTTTGTAGAGAATATGCTTGTTAAGATTGACAAGTTTGTGTTTCCCGTGGATTTTGTTATCCTGGACATGGATGAGGACTCGAGAGTGCCTCTGATACTCGGACGCCCGTTTCTGAATACCGCCCGGACGATTGTGGACGTGGCGGTGGGCCAAATCACACTCCGAGTGAATGATGAGCATGTGACGTTTGACATTAAACGTTCTATGCAGCATCCTCATAGTCAAGACGACGCGCTGTATTATGTCGACATCGTCGACACTTGTGTGAGCACGCATTTCCAGGGTACGATCGAGGAGATAGATTCGGACACACTTCTGTTGTGTGGGGACCTAAATGGCATTTCGCAGGAGGGCCACGATTTAGAGCAGCCAGTCTATCAGATTGGTGATGATGGTCCCCAGAGTCCGGATCGATTTGCAGAATTTGATCGCGATAGTGAAGTGAAGTCGAAGCCTTCCGTAGAAGATCCTCCTACCTTGGAGCTTAAAGAGCTCCCACCGCACCTGGAGTACGCATTTCTGGATGAGGAGCGTCATTTGCCTGTCATTATTTCATCTGGATTGGCGGTAGAAGAGAAGAGCAGACTGCTTAATGTGTTGAAACTTCATAAGAAAGAAATCGCTTGGAAAATCATGGACATAAAAGGTATAAATCCCTCCTTCTGTACACATAAAATTCTAATGGAGGATCAGTTCAAGCCGAGTGCGCAGCACCAGAGGCGGCTGAACCCGAACATGCAAGAGGTCGTTAAAAAGGAAGTGATTAAGTTGTTAGATGCTGGTATGATCTATCCCATTTCCGACTCTGTTTGGGTCAGTCCTGTGCAGGTAGTGCCCAAAAAGGGGGGCATGACTGTGGTCACAAACGATAGGAATGAGCTCATTCCAACCAGGACGGTCACTGGATGGCGGGTTTGCATTGATTATCGCAAACTCAACGACGCCACCCGCAAGGACCACTTCCCGCTCCCATTCATTGATCAAATGTTGGAGCGTCTGTCAGGGAAGTTATATTATTGTTTTCTGGATGGGTTCTCTGGTTATTTTCAAATCCCTATTGCTCCTGAGGACCAGGAGAAGACCACATTTACCTGTCCCTTCGGTACATTCGCCTACCGGCGTATGCCATTTGGGCTGTGTAATGCACCGGCTACTTTCCAGCGATGTATGGTCGCCATTTTCCACGACATGATTGAGGATTCCATGGAGGTATTCATGGACGATTTTTCGGTATTTGGGGATTCCTTTGATCAATGTCTGGAAAATTTGAAAAGAATGTTGAAGAGGTGTGAGGAGACCAATCTGGTCCTGAACTGGGAGAAATGCCACTTCATGGTGAAGGAGGGCATAGTTTTGGGACACAAAATTTCTCACGCGGGCATGGAAGTCGATCCAGCTAAAGTCGACGTTATTTCACGACTTCCGCCCCCCACCTCTGTTAGAGCTATACGGAGCTTTCTCGGTCATGTCGGGTTTTATCGGCGATTCATCAAAGATTTTTCAAAAATCGTCAGACCCATGACCCGTTTGTTAGAGAAGGACGCTCCGTTTGTGTTTGGAGATGACTGCTTGAGGGTTTTTGACCTCCTCAAGCAAAAGTTGATAGAGGCCCCCATTTTAGTCGCACCTGACTGGAGTCTGCCATTTGAGATTATGTGCGACACCAGCGACTACGCTATAGGGGCCGTTCTGGGTCAAAAGAAGGAAAAGCACTTCCATCCGATCTATTATGCGAGCAAAACTCTTCACGACGCTCAAGAGCATTACACCACGACTGAAAAAGAGCTATTGGCGGTCGTTTTCGCATTTGATAAATTTAGATCGTATCTAGTGCTTTCGAAAACCGTTGTATACACTGATCATGCAGCCATTAGATACCTCTTCAGCAAACAGGACGCTAAACCGCGTCTAATCAGATGGATCCTGTTGCTGCAAGAGTTTGATATAGAAATCCAAGATAAAAAGGGTGCTTTGAATGTCGCGGCTGACCATCTATCTCGGTTAGAACACGGAGACATCGAGGACTCGCGTTGGGATTCAATCAATGATAATTTCCCACTCGAGTCTTTGATGGGTGTAGAGATATGCGATGAGTCGCCTTGGTTCGCCGACTTTGCGAACTACCTTGCTTGTAGAATTCTGATTAAAGGGTTGACTCACCAGCAAAAGAGGAAATTCTTTTCAGATGTCAGGCATTACATTTGGGATGACCCTTTTCTATTCAAGGTGGGTGCTGATCAGGTGATCAGAAGATGTGTATCAGGGACTGAGGCGACCGATATTCTGCGCCAGTGTCATGAGGGACCTACCGGAGGCCACCACGGAGCCAACTTCACCGCGAAGAAGGTGTTGGATTCCGGGTTTTACTGGCCGACCATTTTCCGTGACGCGCAGAGTTGGGTGAGAGCGTGCGATGCTTGTCAGAGGGCGACGAACATATCGGCACGCGAAGAAATGCCCCAGAACTGGATACAGGTTTGTGAAGTCTTTGATGTTTGGGGGATAGACTTCATGGGACCATTTCCCCCCTCACGTGGAAACAAATACATACTCGTGGCTGTTGATTACGTATCAAAGTGGGCGGAGGCGCAAGCCTTACCCACTAACGACGCCAGAGTAGTTGTGAGGTTTCTTAAAAGTTTGTTCGCCCGATTTGGTGCTCCG